>DWEI01003352.1:0-12933 GCA_018245875.1 Mysoria ambigua | reverse complement strand
TTTTAATATGGAGGTATTCGTAAAATAGTGCAGTACAACCATAGGGCTTCTATATCCGTGATCTAGAGGTTAGTGACACTGAGCGCTAATCTTTGGGTCGTGGGGTTCGAATCCATTCGGTAACAAACTTAAATGTGTGCAGAACAAATGAAAGTATCTGTTCTGTAAATGTTGCAAAATTTGTCCATTCAGCGTTCCTTTAGAAACTTTGATCAATACTTTATCAGTAGTCTATTTAATTCAACACACAGCGTAAAATGAGATCACTGATAATTACACTTACATCAATAGTAATCGGAGACGGGATTCTTCAACCGTTTTCTTTTGTTACAAAGCATTATAACGTAACATAACGTCTTTCATCCCCGTAGAGGTAGGCAGAGGAGTGCATTACACTCCCGCTATGGAATAGGCGGCGAATTTATTGTAATCCACTAACTAGAAAATCTAAGTTAGGAATATCCAGAGATGTCCGGATTTGAACCAAGGACATTTCGTTAAGCGGTCGCGCTTTCAACCAACACGACCAACGAGGCAGTCAAAATATTTAAATAAATGAAACCAGAAATTTTAAGTTGTCCTCTAATACGTGTGAATTCTGCCAACCCGCACTTGGCCAACGCAACAAAACACCGGCCTTAACCGTTCCCATTCCGAGAGAAAACCTGTATACCAAGGGGAACGATAAAAAGGGGTCGGGAAAAAAAAAGTTAGAACTCACTTCATTTACTAGCGGAGCCTCACCCGAGCGCTTATCTGACAAGCTCTCTGTAACCAACTTGGGTTTCTTTGACGTTCATGTATTTGTTGCGACTTTAGTTCTTATCTAAAATGTTAAACAGCAAGCTAATTGTGTTGTACAATAAAAAAGATAATGTAATACAATAACTTAGTTGTTGACTATGCAAACCTAAAGAAGTTTTGTATTATTTGTTAATAACTTTAGTTGTGTGAAAATGCCAACTGTATTAAAAGGGCGCCAAGAGTTTTTTCTTTAAACTTCTTTAAACTCATTATCACTCTGTAGGAACGCGATAAATCTAATAATTTATGTTAATATAATGCTAATGGTTATTTAGTGTTTAGTATATTATGGGGCAACAAATATGTTTTATTTGAATTATCTACTTAGAACTAAAAACCGGAATGTGAGCTAGATGAGGGTGAAATATGTACCTACAATAAGTAGGTACTGTATCAGGTTTGTATAGACAGATACTTGGCACTCGGTATTCTCTGCCTGCCCTGTAACTTAACGCGTAACTGTTTTTGGTAAAAACACATACAGTACATATATACATTACACATCGTCTCGCCGGGTACCCCACGGAGTATACGAAGTGGTAGATAATTAAATGTAATGTCTGTTGTATTTCAGGGCTCGATTGAGGTATTTGCGAAACACACCGGCTTCATGTGGGATATTGCTGCAGAATTTCGCGCTAAAATTGTGTTCGCCGAGCACAGGTGCGCTTGTGTTATTTCTGTTAAACCGACAGGGACATGGATGGATGACGTCACAGGAGGTGCTGGTGTTGTGACACGTCTTGCGTGACGTATGTCCAGCTACAGGGCAATGGATACTTATGAAATTATTACGAGTGTAAAAATATGTGACTGTGGAATTTCTCATGTCACTTCTTTATAATTAAGTTATGATCTTCATATTGTGACTGTTGATTTGAGGTTACAATATTTTGGTGAATGTTTTATTTTTTTAATATTAGTTTAATTCGAGGGAAGAATTTAATTGTATATTCGTTCATTGTCGTAACTAAAATATTACACTACTAAGCGAATGGTATTTTCAGCCATATTATATACAAAAAATGCCCAACAATATTTTTGATGTTCTGTTCAGAAATACACTTATATCTCGATTGCTTTATTAAAGAGAAGAAGGAATTAAATATACTTACAATATCTATAGTAATTGCATAGCTTAAAACTGCTCATTCTGCAGATACTATGGCGAGTCCATGCCGTTCGGCAACAAGTCTCTGGACAACGAGCACATCGGCTACCTGACGTCCGCTCAAGCGCTGGCCGACTATGCCGACCTCATCGACCACCTGCAGGCAGGCAGCGTCCGACCGACGTACCCGGTCATCGCATTCGGCGGTCAGTGAGGTTCAAATTACCACAGTCACGAAATCAATTGGCAATCCAAAATATGTTCCGTTTATATCACGAACCAAATCTTGAATTTCTGAGTTTTGTCACCCTTGAAGGGAAATTCACTAGATTTAGGACTAAAACCAGACACGTTTATGATAGAATATTTAATGATTGACTCAGATCAAGTTCCCACCTTTTGTAATAAGATCAATAGTATCTGCGTAATTGTGTATACCAACGAGCGCGGATACAATAGGCACATAATCGTCACTTTACATCTGTATAGTTACATGTGTCGTATATCATCTACTTGTCATCGGATATGTACACCTTACGCTTATGTAACATTCAAGCGTTCATACCGACTGTGTTTGATCTTCCTATTATTGTATATATAGATTGTGATAATAAGTTTGTCACACTGGAAGTGGCTGCGTTAGAGAACAAGAAGAAGATATATGCGAAAAGCCAACGGCACAACGACGCTTGTTACTGAAGGCTTACTTCCAGCGATGGACGTAGACAGCTTGGATATGGTGGTCCTGGAAGTAGGCGTGATTTGTATTAATCGAGTAAAAATACTGAAATAGGATCTGCAAACGAAAAACGATAAGACGATTCTTACAATAGGCTCACCACCTTGAATCACCACCATGAATCTTAGAAAGTCAAAAACAATTGAATATATATATCATTATTAAAGTAATTCGACGCTAAGAACAAATATCAATCAATTTATAGTAGCATCACTGTTTTGTTTAAAGTAATATTGTATGTGTTAATCATTACACTGTGTTAACATTCAGATCGATCAATATCCGAGAGGAAAAAATCGGCTTCTGCAGTATTTACTCATAGGATTTCCTCAAAGTGTATCTAATAATAGCTGTTTTTCAGGGTCTTATGGTGGAATGTTAGCTGCTTACTTCCGGATGAAATATCCTCATGTGGTGGCAGGAGCCATCGCAGCATCGGCTCCCATCCACATGTACCCCGGCATGTTGCCGTGTGGTGTCTTCCACAGGATTGTCACGTCGAGCTTCAAAGTGGCAAACGTTAAATGTGTCGAAAATATCAGACAATCTTGGAGTGTTTTAAGGTAGCGTTTTCACATTTTCAAATTTTTCCGTTAATGTTAGTTAAATTACAACCCAGGTCGAAGACTATTATCTCATGAAACCTCACTGCCGGGCAGATATTTATCTCAACAAGTCGGAAATACTTGGGTGTAATTATACACTGTTATTTCACTATTGGGAACAGTGGTGAAGCTACGAGCGAATGAATTACAACTATAAGGTGGCATATCTGTATGTACTTTAAAATATACTGAAAATATCGCTGAAATTGCTCTAGAAGTTAGCCGTCAGTTAGGCTGAAATCTATCTAACGGATAAGCCAATTACTTGTCCCATAGCTTAATCAAGTAAATGGATATACATTTACCAACTTCTTATGTATTGACCATTTCCATTTTCAGAACGTTCCTCGGCTCCCAAAACAACTCTGACTGGCTGCAAAAACAGTGGAAACTGTGCGACCCTATCAAAACCCCCGAGGATAGCAATGTCCTTGTAGAATTCCTGGAGTCTATGTACGAAACTCTCGCCATGGTCAACTATCCTTTTCCGTCAGACTTTCTGCTGCCGCTGCCAGGACAGCCCGTCAGGACTGTCTGCCAGTATCTTAATCAAACCTTGACTGGACAGAAATTGTTGGAAGTAAGACTTTTTTCAACAAATGGGATGTTTTAATTACATTACCCTTTAAATAAATTCTCAAATACCTATTCACAAACTAGTTCTATCAGACATGATAAGAGACAGCCTTTATAATTGTGGACTGGCCGAAATATTCGTTGCAAAAGAATGTTTCTGTTTGTCTCTAAAAAAGTCTTGATAAAAACCTACTGCGTCATTTCTGTGAACGTTATTTTTCAGGGGGTTGGCAAAGTGTTGGATGTTTACACAAATTACAATGGCAAGAGCAAATGCGTCGACTACAAGAAGGGCGACGATTTTGGCAACCTCGACGCTTCCGGATGGGGATATCAGGTTAGCTTGCATACTAAATATATATCATATATTGCTGCAAGGCTGCGAGATCCCGTTGGATTTGATTTCAGCTTCTCACGCTGCAGGTCTGAAGTATTAAATTCTGGAAGGCAGTTTTGAATTTGAAACGTCGAATATGTTAATGTATATTTGAACGTACATTTTAGAATTTATTAAATGTTCTCTGAAGTGTTCCAAATCAGCCAATTCGCAAGGCCCGGTGTGGGCAATTATGACTTTTAAACGTTATTTGACTAAAGGATACCCGTGCCGTACATTGATTAAGTAAATAAGTTAATAATGATGATATGAAACTATGATGCTCATGAATGTCTTAAACTTTTGAACCTTGCAACAGATAACTTTTCACTATAATAAGTTATTACTCAATATAATCGTTAGCTCTTTCAGTACCATCTATAGACTATAAATAATGCTATATTGAAAAACAGGCATGTACGGAAATGGTGATGCCGATGTGCAAGAACGGGAAGAATGATATGTTCGAGCCGTCGCCGTGGAACTTCACACAATACGCGGCAGATTGCCATAAGAAATACAACGTGTACCCACGACAAGACTTCGGGAGAATCGAGTACGGCGGTAATCTGATCCAGGCCGCTTCGAACATTGTGTTCAGTAACGGATTGTTGGATCCTTGGGCGGGAGGTAAGTAAATTGATGTATAGTGCTATTGAATGGAGGCTATATATTTATTAGAATAGTTTTCTAATAATCAATTTTTTTTCAGGTGGTATCCTAAGCAGCATAAGCAACTCAGTGGTCGCTGTAGTGATTATAGACACTGCGCATCATTTGGACCTTATGCCCAGCAACCCACTCGACCCTGCCACCGTGATAATGGCTAGAAATATACATAAGCAGAACATTAGAAGATGGATTAGGGAATTTAGAGGAGAAGGAAAGGACAAGAATTGATATTAAATTTGTAATAATGGAAATAATAAAGTGGTTTATATAAGATGAGACAGTATTTTATTTAAACATAATGGTATAAACCGCATATTACATATTATTTTATACAACCTGTTGTATACACGTAAAAATACATACATTTTTGCTTTAAATATTTAGTTTGAAATCATACTACAGCAAATAAATGATTGTAATGCCACTTACAACAAACAAGGTATTTAATTTACTGCGCTATTCAACAGAAAATACAGCAATATATATTCTATGTTGACTATATTTTACAAGTATGTGCAGATTACGTGCAGAGGCGATTGATTAAAAATATATTTACTATTGTATAGCATTTGTTTTAAAATATATAATATAACATATTGCTTTTATTTTACATGTAACTTAAGAATAATTTCACAAAAATTTAAAAAATCTAAATGACAGTTCAGACAAGTTGTCAAATCAATTGACAGAAATACACACAGTTCTAAATAAGGTTAGAATTACTGTTTATTGACAAATATTATAATATGAATAATTATTTTACCCAATGAATATTATACTAGAATGAATTCTCTGTGTAAATATTGTAACGAATTAGAAAACAAACAAGACAAACCAGCGCTACAGTGCCTGAGATGTGAATGTCTTGTACATTTGTCATGTTTAAAGCGACAAGGTACACCAGGCGATTTCGCTTGCGATGTGTTCTTTGATTTCAAGTGCAGTGATTGCACAGACAATGGCGAAGAATATTTTGCACGCAACAAAATGCCATGGTATATGATTTTTTATTATGTACGGACAAAAACATAGCCGCCATCGATTTTACTTCCCACTTATGGGTATGGCACTCCGCCGCATTTGTCAAAAGCCAGTAGCTTATGCTACTACGCTGCTTTAGTACCCGAAGATTAAAATTCTAAATGTAATAAAATATTTGTTTTAAATAATTACAGGGTGAATGTAGTCCTACTAACTATATTCCACCTTCACATACAATCGCACGGGATCAGCCACCATGGATTCTTCCATTACAAGACACATATTGCCTCTTTCATCAATAGGAATTGGCAACTACTTTTTGGAAATCATGTGTAAGTGAAGAACATAACAATCGCAACATCAACCCCTGTATCAGCCTACTGCTCTACATAAATCTCCACATGTGCATTTTCATAGGAATTATTTGACTATAATTCCTATGTTGGGCAAGCATATGGAACAAAGGTTCTTGCATATGTTTATATTTTCAGTGTTACAGCTTAGAACTCAGCATGATCAGGACTAAGGCTATAATTAATCTAGACTTCACCCACTGTATAGGACACTCGGAAGAATTCTTGCATAGACAGATTTGCCTATGATAGTTCTCTTCACAATCACATTAGGTGTCAGTCACTCATGATTTTTTTTTTCATTATAGATGCAGGCATAGGATTTGAATCTCAAAACTTTGGAATGTTACATGGAACTTCATGCACCAAAATTTTTTACACTAAAGTAACTAGTCCACAATAGTAGAGATTCGCACACAACTTTTGAAACAGCATGACAACCTTTATTTGATGTCTCTAAATCACTGTTCATATTTTAACTGTATATGTATGTCTGTATACCATAATTTACCTGTATATAAAGAATGTCACTAAAAGTTGAAGCACATTTTGCTCATAGTGTTACTTAAAAGAAACTCTGAAAAGAGCTAATGAAATATAAGAAAAGAAAAGATAAATGTAAAATGTGGCCCGTAACCACAAACAACTTAACAAATGAAAACTTAACTGTTGAATATCATGCTCACATCCATAAACATAGTAATATCATGGTATTATTAATAATCATCTTGTCATTATCATGGCTAGCCATTTAAATATGTGATTATTTATATTTGTTTCAGAAAACAGAAGAAAAACTGGATGGGCACAATAGCAGGCACATTGTCGGTGTACAATGGTCTGGTTTTCCGCTCCGGCTTAATAGCTCTGAGGGAAGCGGGCTGGTGGAAGCTGCAGCACCTCTTCTCACCTGCACTCGCAGCTCATATAAGTTCGTACATTCATAAATAATATTATAAAATTGTTTCCCTCCGGCTATGTTGAGTGAGGATTTAGCAAAATGTCCAGCTGCAATTTGATGGTGTAGCTGAAGATCGAACCCATGCCCATGCTATTGGAGAGGCCTATGTCCAGCAGTGGAGGGAATAGGCTGATAATGATCTTGAATAATATTTAGATTAAAAGATTTGTATTCTCAAATAAAGACATTAAGTAGTCACAACTATGAGAACAATTCTGCACACATGTAAGTTATAAAATAGTTCACTATCAATACATGCAGAGTACTTGATACCCATTCAACACTCTCATTTAGCCATCGATGAACAGTCTGATTTAATATAGTCAGCAAGTATTCCTGTGAATATGTTGAATGATTGAATATTATTAATGGTTGAATGTGTTGAATGGCATGTAGGGTATTAACCTGTGCTATTTGCTCATACACCAGTTGTGGAAGCCGCGAAAGAGAGGAAGTCGCGGCCTCGCGGTCAAATCGGACTGGACAAGACACTGTTTTACAACAAAGTCCGGAGCTTGGGTGAGTGGCATCAGTACACTTTTAATATACTTTTTTATATAAACTTTTTTACTTTATTTCTACTTTGTTGTAGTGTAAACATTTTAGTATTAAATATAATATGAGAGATAGAGAAGGAAGAAGAATGTACAATGAATTGAAAAAAAAACAGGTTTTTAATAGAAAAAACAAGTAAACCTAATTAAGAATAAGTGGTCAAATCCTTTATTTAGAGATCATGTCCTTAAATATTTTTGGTTGATATATATGTACATAATGGTTTTATTATAGTTATAAAAGTTGTGGTAGGTACCAGAGGGTGTCTTGCCTCTTATCTCATAGCAGGCCACCCAACTTTCATTATTATCTGTGATCAAATGATATGTTACCAAAATTGTATATGTGAAATTTATTGTATTACCCATTAATGTGGCAACATTGACTAATTAATGTTGCCACTGTGGCGTCTGTTTCTTCAGGGTACCTGGACTACGTGGTGGTCGAGAACGAAATGCCGCTGGTAGACGAGCCAGTGGCGAAGAAGCCCAGGCTGCCTTCCGAGAACCGGTCAGAAACTGACAGTTCTGTACACAACGAGCGAAGCCTACATGTGTCGGACATTGAGCCCAAGTATGATCACCTTGACAAGTCAAAGTCAAAATCATTCAATTTATATGATTTGCAATGACACATAAACGTTATTATGGATAAGTTTAAGTTACTTCGTACCGCGCCCACGACTGAGGAGAACTAACAAGAAACTTATATATCTGCATGGTGGTATAGTGCGAATCTTTGATCAATGTTATAACATATTCATCGCCAGTATTCATGTGGGATATGTCCACGTGATTTTTTATTATGAATAATTATAGCCACAACTTTCATTACAAGAATTAATCTATAATCGGTATATTTATCTATCTATAATAGGTAGAGCCCAATTACTCAATCTTCATACACCTGTCACGTATCTTCGGCTATTATCACTTGCATCAACACGCGTACCGCTTCCCGACACATCTGACTCGGCCGTCAGTCACCGGCAGCGAGCCGCCTCTGCTCACCCGCGCTCCACAGGAGCGAGCCCGACAGCATGATCCTAGACGAGTCGTACGCGTGCCTCGCGGCCCACAACTCGTACGCGGACGTGGAGAGCTTCTTCAACACCTACGGCTTCGACTTCCCGTCGGCCGGAGTGAGTTTGTTTATTCATATATATTTCTTACTCCCTCGAAGGTCTACTTCGCAGTCTTCCCCTTACGGTCTCTTTCCACCAGCGGTGTGCCGAACGTGATTGAAATGTTTAAACAATCGTACTATTTAATTTTTCCTCATAACAGTTGTATTTGAAATGCACTGTTATATGTACTAAGACGTACCCAAAGTGACACTCCCACTGCAGCCCGACCACAACGACTCGTCCAGCGAGCGCACGACGCACACGCTCGCGCCACAAGGCGAGGACTCGGATTCCCGGAGCTCGCACAACCAAATGGAGGTCGGCTCCGAGAGCGAGAGGGAGAGGGAGAGGGAGAAGGAACACTTCGCGGCGCGGCGGGAAGCGAAGGCCGCACATGACGACGCGCCACCAAAGACAAAGAAGACTGAATCGGTAAAGGATGCAAGTTTCTTTTCACTCGTTCTCAAGTTTGTTTTTTTTTTTGTAATATAACTGGCCAGTATCGGTAATATGTGCATACATTGACAGAATTGGTTTGACGAATGAGAGCATAAGAACAAAAATATTTAGCAGTCGGTGCTCTGTGCCTGCTTTGATTGGGAGCTGGCGTGATGGTATAATAGTAACAGTAAACAAATTGAAGAGGCAAAGAATATTAATCAATTAGACCTTTTTAGATAAACCCCTTTGAAAGGCATTTACTCGATAGTTTTTTTAGGAAAACTTAAAAAATATGACATCGTCACCAATATCTACATATAACGTATAACTCATGACGAAAACTGTATTTTGTGAATCTTTTGTGTTTACGATTGCTAATATTATTACAGATAGAGAGACGCGAATCCCTATTCTCCACGCAGCTCAACTCGGCCGATCTGCCGTGGGTGGAGAAGGAGGTCAAGCAGCCCAAGAACATAGTGGAGCTGACCGAGTACGAGGAGATCCAGCTGCTGAAACAAGTGGAGAGCCTGTTGGCGAAGATACGGGACGCGGACAGGAGGGCTCACCTGTGTCGTCTGCGGGCGAAGCTCGCCTTGCGAAGACTGAAGAGGCACAAACATTTGCCGATTTTCGACTTGGACAAGTGAGTCGTCCGTCCATACACTGGGTACAGACTTAGACTCTAAGCCGCCACAAAAAAATTGTTCATGGAAAGGCCAGTAGTGACCGACAAAAAATTGAAACCCAGGACTTCACGACGAGCAGGCGCTCTTGCAACCAACCACTCGACCAACGAGGCAGTAAGAGATAGTTACGATCAACACAAGACATATGTAGATGTGAAATGAGTTCCTTTAAGCGTAATTTGTCTTTCAGAACAGTGAGAGTTCTGGGCGGATACGTGATAGAAAACCCCAAGGCGGTGGCCAGCGTGGAACGAGTTTTGGACAGGTTCCAACGATCGGTGCGTGGCGTGATGTGGATATAGTTATATAAATTTACTGGACTTTCCCTCAAGATATTTTGATCAATAGTCTATTTTTAAATAATTGATTAATTAACAGATTGAATAATTAAATGAAAATATTAACTGATTTGTTGAATAATTAATTAATTAATTGATTAATTAAGTGACTTATAAAATAATTGATTGAATAATTAAAAAATAACTGACATATTGATTAATTAACTTATATTTTGAATAATTAACTGATAAATTGAATAATTACTGATAAATTCAATAATCCCCTGATTAATACAATAATTAACTGATTAATTCGTATTAATCAATTAAATACTCATTATGTATCTTTATGATTCCTAAAAATGATAATTTAGACGAGATGCTGCAAGACGCGTACGTAAATCAATTGGTGAATGCCACATAATCATAATAGAAGGTAGCTTTGTGTGGACACGTACGAGATTGACCCAATACTGTTCTTCCTCCGCCAGTACCTGATGGACAGCTTGACGGGGACGATCTCGCAGCCCGGCTGCGGCCCGCTGCTGCTGCCGCGCATCGAGCCCGCGCCGCTCCGCTCGCCGTGCTCCGGCGCGCTGCTCAAGCCCTACATCCGCCGGGACTACGACTCCAGCCCGCTGTGGCTCCAGTTCCAGGACGAGTTGCTCAGGCGGACCCACAGGTGAGATGCTTTGTATGCAGAAATGTTTTTACGATATAAAAAGAAAATAGCGACTTATTGTCCGTATTCGGCGCGGGGTATCTTCCCTCAGAAGGCCTCATACAGAAATGGTATATTTAATCCACATTGTATAACCTTAAATTATTTAAAACAAGAGGGAATAGGTACATGGTAACATTCCTAAGCAGCATCTCACTTTCTATCACGGGCGATTGATTTGGCAAGCAAAATGGCGCAGTAATAGTGTTTCCCGCAGACACATAGCGGGCTACGAGCCGCCGCCGCGCGCGCCGCTCGACTACTCGTACGTGCGGCCGCACCACGTGCCCGCCGTCAACAGCCTCTGCGCGCAGTTCTTCTGGCCCGGCATCGACCGTGAGCGCCTGCCGACCGCCCTCCCGACCGCCCTCCCGACCGCCCTCCCGACCGCCCTCCAGACCGCCCTCCCGCGCCGCTCTCGGCCGGCTACTAGCTCTCCGTGCACCACTCTCTTCATACATGCCTAGACACGAATGAACAATGTCATTTAACCATTATACCTGTCGTCTGTCGTACTTATATGCGTGGTTAGTGATGGACTGGCCCGACGGGCGGCTCGGAGCAGTCGCGCCGCGAGTGCAAGGGCGAGGGCGTGTGCGCAGTGACGGAGGCGCTGCAGCAGCCCGAGTACAGCTGCGTGGTGTCGTACCGGCGGCTGGTGGTGGGCTGCGCGTTCCTGGCGCCGGCGCCGCGCGGCGACGCGTACCTGTCGTTCCTGCTCACGCGGCCGCGCTGGCGCCGCGCCGGCATCGCCGCCTTCATGCTGTACCACCTGCTGCAGGTGCCGCCCGCCCCCCAGCGCAGGCCCTCATATATATAATAATAATACATGATCAGATCTACTAACACGGCCATTCGATCCCTAAGTAAGCCTCACGAGGGACTATTATAACAAGATGGCTGACAATTTTACATATATAGGCGACTACTCCCGTGTCCCCAGACAAAACATATTCTTGTGCTACTTACGTAACTCCACGTTACTTCCCCGACGGGGTAGGCAGACAGCACTGATTGCCAATTATCACTATCCATACTGTGCTTCTTGTATGTTTGTGCTCATCAGGCGAACATTTATTATAAGTGCGAATGAAAACCCGCAACCCCGGCTCAGCAATGTGGTCTGCTAATCCATTCCAAATAAGTATATATGCGACATTTTTGCACGGTCTGTCGAGAGATGTAATAGATGTGTTCTTGTAGACGTGTACCGGCAACGACGTCACGCTGCACGTGTCACCCACCAACCCAGCGATATTCCTGTACCAGAAGTTCGGCTTTAAAGTAAGCGAAGCACCTGTATCCAACACAACTTATTGTTGCTAATCTTTGAACAAACCGCAAGGCGCGCTGGGGTAGACTTGAACGGATTCATCGAATTTGACATTTCACTTCATAGCGAACAGCTTACGTCAACAGGAAGCTATTTTCCAACTATTATATTCCAAATCAAAGTTGACATTTTAAATTATAATTATCATATTTTTTTTCACGGCCACCATAATAATTTGTATGGTCGTGTAAAAGGCAATAATTTGCTCAGTACATCTGTAAAATACAAGAAATGACAATAGATAAAATTAAAACCCAGTCAATTAGTCATATTTAAAATGTTTATTTCACTGAAATTATTTGCTTGAACATCAATTGTTTTTATCACATTAATTTTTTATCACAACGGTAAAAATGAATAAATACAAATTCTCAATTTTTAAATATGATTATTAATACTTAAAAAAAGAGAAAATCCTTTTTTTCTTTGAGTTTCCATCTCTCAGTCTATCCTATTTATTATGTATTATGAAGAACAAATACAATAAATGTATCTGATAAAAAAATAAAAATAAAAAATTATATTGGAATATTACAATTCACATCAATAAACAATAGTGTTAGTTTGAGAGACAATGCATATTTGAATTTACTTAGGTATTTATTGATGAAC
>DWEI01003351.1:0-12937 GCA_018245875.1 Mysoria ambigua | reverse complement strand
TAGCTAATGCGAAGTAACGGTTTTTATGCTATGACGTCTGCAGGCCATTATATATATATTTATTAGCGTACGTACCTACTCCCATTACGTCTGTAATATATTATAATATAGAGTTTATCATTTGGATTTTTAAATTTAATTCATCAATATTTTAGTTTATACTGCCTCGTTGATCGCGTTTGTGCAAGTGCGACTGCCGATCAGGTGGTCCCGGGTTTGATTCCTAGAATCTCCCGATCGGTCGAACAACGGAAGATTTTCTAGTTAGAAATTTTTCAACTGGAAAATCTAAGTCAGAATTCTCGTAATTTTTCGGAGTCTGGATATGTGTCCGATGCATGGCAATAGCCTCACCACCTACTCGATAGTGGGACGTAAACGTAACCAGTGCAACGTAAGAGTGTTCTGCATTCCTATGCCTACATCTTGGGGGATTACGGGCTTGAAGTTACTTTTGTTTGTATCTACATTTTATCAGACTTAATGGCGGATGCAAAGTGAACGGTCTGTTTTTTGGCTCCAAGTAACATGTAACCCCCGATCTGTGGCTCTGCATGGCCCCGTCATGAGATCAACGTGTTTCAATCAGTCCCACTCGTCTCCAGATTCCACCCAGATGAAACTTTAGATATTATTGTATTTCTTTCAAACAACGTGACATCTTACGATTTCACTGGTTGATAACCTGGAATAAAAGCAATATCGTTGTACGAATAACATACCTATATATAAATAACATATTCTTATGTCATGTATACGGTTAACTTGTTGCGATTTGTTTTAACGGTTAAAAACAGTTACGTAGGTATTTAATGGTTGCCGCTTGAAGAAATCTGTTGTTTCATCTCAATGCATTTAATTAGACTTTTAATTAGTAATGAAATATATATGTGCCTACGTGTTGTCGAGTCTTATAAACGATAACTGTTCAAGGAGAACGCATGATTACGATGTGGGCCTGACTATGTATATCTATTTAATTTTAATTAATCTTTTCATTAAATGAACTCCAGTTATAACGTGAGCGTCTTTAGTTTATCTAATAAAATATCTGCGACGCCCACCTATACGTGACACGTTAACAATTTAACGTTTAGTGTTGTTTTTAATTCAGTCGGAACATAAACAATATGGACTTCCGTAAAATATTTTACAAGAAAAGGACCAACTATCTTAAAAGTTAAAATAAAAAAAAAAATTAAATCCATACTGTCATTTTTGCCTGATACTTGCAATACGTTACAGCTCTATAATATTATTTATTTTTAATACAACCAACAGTGACAGCCAAATGGTTTAAAATGCAGGCTCCCAATTGAGCGTGGCTGACTGTGGCTCTGACCCTCTCATTCTAATAGAAGAACCGTGGCCAACACTGGAACGACAAAAGCGTTGCAAAAAACATTATACGTAGACAGTGAAGAAGATCTAGAGATGTCTGGCACTTCGTACTCTCTGTCTGTCCCGCAGTGGCTGGATAATATCACTTATTACCCAAAATCATGCTTAACAGACGAATCAGTAGTTTCCATTTATTAGTGTACATTAAAAGTATTCAAATAGTTCACCTATAGCGGAAAGCGATGTCTGGGCCAAGGTAATGCAAAATGAGGCACTGAGCGAGCTCGTGTGATTATGCAACGGCCTCGGCGCCCTCTCCGCGAAGTGAAAACAACAAGATGCATTATTCCTCTCCCTAAGTGCTTAATAGAAATCCCGTTGAATAATTCACTAGGATTGCTAATAAAAGTGTGCTCGTGAGAACAGTGGCGGCCGATCGATATGTAAAGAGATGAGAACTATTCAGGAATAATGTCGTGGTGGATTGTTTACGGTGCGGCTCCGGTCGGCGGGATCACGGAGCTCGCGTCTGGCGGCGGCCGGCCGAGCGGCGGGCCGCGCGCCGAACACAGGTGGGACGGCGCCGTCGTCCGGTTCGATGGTTTTTCATTCTTTGTTTGCGTCGAGGATTTGCATACAATCGGTGAAATTGCGTGGCTTGCAGCAGCCGGGGAAAAAAAGGAATTCGTGTAGTTTCATGCATACGGCTCTTGCGAGGGTTGGCCCGGCACTCGATTCTTTCTCTAATGTATCATAAAATTTACGCCGTAGTGATCTTTTGAACAATACGGCATGGAACGGTGTTTTTAATCGCTACAAATTTATTTTCATACTTTTTCAACCTAATGGGATTATTGAATTATCTCTAGCGATACAATGTTATTCTAGCTAATATGTTTTGTATGTTTCAATTGTATAAATAATTGATATGAGCGTGATAAGTAAATTTTCCAACTAATTTGTAAATAATGCACGTAGCTGTACGCATTAAGTGTCTTTTATCCTGCAATTAGATCATCCAGTTCTTATTAAAGACTTAACACTATCTTTGGATCGGACGAAATAAAAAAAAAAACACGTAATCGCACACTCAATTCGATAGCGGATCTTAATCGATAAAATCACCGCGACAAGCGGTCAGTGTAGAGTAGACCGACGTGCTTGTCATCTGAATCACGTGGCCTTCCGCTCGATTATTACTCACGAGCGTCGGGCTCGCGCGCTAGTCGCACCGGGCCGCCCGCGCCGGCGCACCGTCCTTATCGGCGCTGATATTGAGAAGTTACGCGCTCACAACACAACAATGCCACGTGTATAAACATTGTTGCACAACAATAACACGCGCACGACGCGCAAGGACGCGCCGCCGCCGATGCGCTCCGCCCTCGGCCGCGCTCGCGCTCGCGCCTCGCGCCGCCGCGTGTACTGCGCCGCTCTCTGTATAGACTGTCTAGCCGAGACGCCGAAAAAATACGATGGGCGATCGCGGCTCGCGGATGCGGCGAACGATGTTTCCCGATAGTGATGCTGCGATTGGATTGCTTCTTTGTTTCACTAATACGGTTTAGTTCGCGGCCTTTATGTTGACACCGGTCGATTGTGTCTGTGATAAGTTCTTTGTTCTCGTGTCGTTTGTTACAGAATAAGTGTTGAATAGTTCGAACTGGGGAATGTCTGTTAACCAAGAGGATAAAGGCCATGTCTGTGAGTAACGATAAATGTTTATTCGACATGGTACATCTCACCACGCTTATATAAAGTTCTATTTCCACTAGCAATATGTCAAGGGTGTCGCCTTAATGGATTCCTCGAAGTCTTGGTCAAAGTATTGCGCAGTTCGCAGAAAGAGCGACCGTATAGGTTTCTTTACGGTGTACAAATACAGCTCTTGCTTAAATACGATTAGAACTTGTGTTATGTACAACACAAAATACACCGGACGTGATTACTGTCACGGTTTAAGTAACTAACTGTACGTACACACTAACTGATAATGGTACCCTTGCGAGATCTAGTCACGAATGCCAAAGTTATTAGACGCGTTCTAATTTTGTATTCAAAACTAGCCGGTACGCGATTATTGTTACTGTTTACTTTACGATACCACGATTCCGTACATGCTTTTGGAGATTACGTCATCTTTTAATCAATAATTCGATTGGATATACTACTAAGTCGACGTTTGAGTCGCTACTAATAGAATATTTTCGAGATATAACAGAATTGTCAAACAATTGTCGATGCGTATGCGATGAGAATAAGAACAATTGCAATGTAAACTGCACATACGGCAAAACGGGCTATCTTGCACCTCCCACGCCAATCTACCGGCGGCTAGGCGCATTCCGCGCATAGCTACCACAGGTTGTCGGCCGGCGCCGCGGCCGGTTTCGTGCCGCTTGCAATGGTGACGTAGCAACTCGTCTCCGCGCGTTCGTCGGCCCGCGCGATGCCGTCGACACACGAGGCGAGGCCCCACTCCCCCTCCCCCTGCGCCATTTGGCGGGCGATGTCCAAGGGGAAAATGAACGCCGTCACGGAGGTCTATTTAATCTGGACGACGAATTGCGCAGTTTAAATGCAAACTAGATAAAGTATCATCGACTTCAGTCGGGTACCGACACCGCGTGCGCTTTCGCCGCGTGTTACCTTTCTGCGTCGAATCGACACACGACCCTAAAATTAGTCAGAACGTATCCGAGTAAATACGCCTCGGTCCCTTGGCATTGAAATCGCTGGAGCTTTGTTATGATCGGCGGCACGTCGCTATTTATAGACCACTAATATTGAATGTCAATAATGATATAGCGTTACATCCACAATGTGCGTATTCAGTATTTGATATGACACTCGGTACGAAAGAAACCCGTTGGTTGACCTGCCCCAACTTCGCTCCTTGTGCTCGTTTGGCGTTCATTTCAAGGAGGTGATTGTTTATGAAATGAACGAATCAAAACACACCCCCTTTTTAGTTTTATTGTAGGTGGTTTTATTTGTAGTGTGTAGAGGCGGTTGACGTTCGGTAGTTCTGTAGAGTAATATCTCATAGCGGAACGGATTTGTCGCACTAATGCGTGCGAGACAGATGTAATTATAACAGACGCGAGCTTCGTTGTCTCATTGCTGTGCGCGAAATTATACACTGTCATATTAAGGTCCGTACACATGAACCAGTTGGTGGCTGCATACATTGATTTAATTTCAGTCATTATGCCCAGAAGAATCACAGCGTTTTCACAGCGGAGCGTATGTATCATTAGGTTAACTAGATATGCGCGCGGCGTCGCCCGCGCGGAAGTTAGTATGTCACATAGTTTTCCCGCGTAAATCCCGACCTCGTGGGAATTCTAGGATCAAAGTAAGTTTATATGTTGCCCTATAGAAAAGAAAAAAATCAAATACCTAGACAAACAAGATGGGATAGGCAAAGGAATGCAGAATATTTCCACGTTTCACCAGTTACGTTTACGTCCCACTATTGAACCTATTGCCATGCATCGGGAACATATTCAAACTGAGCCACTACTATAAAATCTAAATTAGAAAATTTTGTAGTGTTCGACCCGGTAATCGAAACCGGGACCTCCCGATCGACAGTCGCACTTGCTACCAACACGACCAACGAGGCAATCAATAATGTATGTATGTACTTAATATTTTGGACAATTCACAGAATATCTTTATTAATTGTAACCTATGTGTTATTCTGATGTATAAGTTAGATGTATAGCTTATGCATAAGTTTCATTAAAATCCATTCAGTAGTTTTTACGTGAAACGGTAACAAACATCCATCCGTACTTATAAACTTTCGCGTATATAATATTAATAGGATATCGCTCACAGGTAGGTACTTATTTACTTCAATTATAGTTTGTTTGTTGTGAGCCAAAACGTTATGATTGCGTTTCATTCATTTCTGACTTATTGAATGATCGTGTGGCTCATATATTTAATATATAATAACTACGTTAAATATTGGGTGACAATAAAAATAAAAATTCTGTTGAATTTAAATCAGCGTTTTATTGCATTATATTTTACAAATTCATATATTTTTTCTTAATTAAAACTATCAATTGTGACTTGAATAATTTTCTCAATTCCACGGTTGATGTCGAAAGGATGTTTTTCGATAGCATTAAAACGATAATGTCGTTAATCCAAACTGTCGGTGTGTACGGAGGCTCAATGTTAATAGACGGATGCGACCTGATTTTCATTCGGCTCCGTACCTACGTACATCCATTCATCGGCGCGCACCCAGCTGTCCGGCCGTCGACCATTTACACGTTTATCTGGCTCGCCTCGGCGTTGCCGATTGTATGTTAAAATATTCATATTTTTATACATTTTTCCGCATCAAACACGTCGGTGTGCGATGAGCGTGTATTGTGGTATAGGGACTTAATTGTGTAAGTGACCGCTACAAGACAAACATGTCTCTAGACACATGGAACACCTCGATTTCTTTCGGATCTCTGACCCTTTGACAATGGAACACGTGCCTTCTAGCTCGTTAAAAAAGGTCTTTAATATCCCACTAGGAGGTGATTAGAATATACGTTATTATGCCATTCGTCTGTCGAAAATCTTTCGGGTGTTTTATTGATACTTGTATCGCAATAATTTGATGTCTCGGTATTAAATGCTTATTGTTTAATATATTATAACTGAAAGAACTATTATATGAATAATCACACAGAACTTTTGATAGCCAAGTTATGGTTATTGATGTTGTCATTTTATTCACGATAACCAAATAAACATTTTTATTTTATGTGTACGGGAAAATGTCTAAATATGTTAATATTGTTGGTGAATGTACCTCGAAATGTGATAAATACTACATAACAAGTGTCAAGGATATATAAAAGCAGTATTTATTACTTCAATTTAATTTAATAATATTTCCTTCATATAAACATAACGCGTCCCCTCGTATATACCTTAAATATACCTTAACAATAAAAAATCACCACTCACCTACTCATGCGAACGGTGGAGATGCATCTGTACACAAGTACCCACTTGGAACTGCGCAGTTGTTCCCCGTTGCGATTCGATAACGTGCGACTGCGACGCGTGTGAACTTGATAGAGGCGAAGGGCCTCGATCTAATCTCAATAATGTTTATTTGATACGAGCTTTGTGTCCGAGTGCCCGAGTTGGTATTGTGCAGTCGTTATCAGAGCTGCGTTAAAGCTGCACGCTCCTCTCAATATCCGTATGATCTATGAAGACAAATTATCTTTGAAGTTTCCGTGTGTTTTAATTATTAAAGTAATAGCTATTGTTTCTTTGGACTGTTATATAAACTGTCTTATATATAAGTGTACATACGTTTCCCGCGTGCAAATTAACGGACAAGATTTTTGGATAGGCCTTATACCATAACGGCTCTCTTGATGTGTAATAAATCCAGCGGATAAATTGATAAAGACATTAGGTAAGCATTGAATTGTATCTACAACCTTGTGTTTGCTAGGAACATTTATAGTTTCAGAATTTTGGAATTGTCCTGTGTGTCGAAACTTCCAGAATCAAAATGTACCAAAGTTTGATTGGTTTTTGTTTCTTGGCTATTTTAGGCAATAAAGATTTCATATTATAGTTGTCAAAATAGACTTCCTAAAGGACAAGTATTCCCTAGCGGTACCAGAATAGAGTTAGTTATTCTCAGGTTATTTTAACTTTGCAAACAAATACAAAATTCAATTTAGCATTAGGTACATTTTTGAAAGAGTAAAATACAAGCGGACATAATCTTGTGTTTGAGCTTCGTTGTGTATGCTGTGCATCAGATTGTTTTTACAGAGAAATAAGTGGTCATACCCATAAAAATTGCATATCCCATAAACATATCCATCACGGTCGTAGTTTGATTAATGATGTGGTGAAGGAAATTACGCATTGTTGCCGGCTCGGGGACGCGTCGATTCGTTGTTTTATGATCTACATCCCAAGGTGGCAATGCGCATGACGAGAGTGGTAATTATGGCCCGCGAACTCTCGCAATTTAAACTAGTCCTGCCGAAGTCCTTGGCTGATGATTGATGATTGAGTGTGCGCTACCTGTTGCCGGTCGAGCTCACTGTAGCCCGAGTCCAGAAATTGTGTCGTAAATTAAGCAAGAAAAGGAGGTAAAAGTTTAGAGACGCTTCAGAAACTTTTCGTTGGCGTCCGTCGCCCTGTAATGAACAAGTGAGCCGAACGGTGGTGTTTTATTATGAAATGTCACGTCGTGCCAGACGGTACATAAATAAGACTGAATTAACTCGTCTGCGACCTCTGCTACCAGGGCGACAAGTTCACACCATACAGCGTAATTTATGAACTGTTAAAGCCGTGTTGGCTATATAACTCGGCCGAAGTGTGAATAAAAATCGTTCGCAATCATAACTTTGGACTTTATAAAGCTATCCTGTTGCAATTGTTAATCTGTGGACTATATTTAATATTGTACTGTTCATTTGTATCGCTGTATCTAAGTCAGACAAGTTCGATTAATGTCCAACAGCGGACCATTGTCGTTTGAACTGAAACATGTTATAGTTACGATAAATAATAGTCGTATTACGATAGATTTGAATTTCGAACATTGCAATAAATTGTTCATATTTAAAAGTCGAGCGATAAATTGTAGTGCTCAATATAAATACGAAGAACACATTTTACAATGTCATGTAATTACCATGCGTGCCTTTATAAGCCCCTAGACCTGTTTGTTCAGTTCGTAACATGTTAAAAAGGATTGTGTATAAATGTCCGAATATGTAAAGGTGAACGAAACATACAAACATTAATTCTTGCGGGCATAATAAAACTTGGGTATTCTTGGAAAACGGCTCTGTATGACGTACCTTGGAAACTGGAGTTCACGAACGAGTCATACTATGCAGTACTGATTCACACGATACGGAACTAAATATTTGGAACCGGAGCCGCGTGGGCGCTGGCAAGGTGAATGTGGCATGTTTACATGGAAATTTAAGCTGTGGCGTTGAATTTGATTGACATGCGCCTCTCGATTGGCCCACCGGTCGCTTGAACGTATTTAACTTAACGATTCGCCTTCACGTATTCAAATTTATCATGTTACATATTTGAGAAAGACAATCGTATACTATAAACAAATGTTTAACCAACATTCGGGTTTCGACTATGTGTTTGCCCAGTATCTACACATAAACCTTTAATTCCTCGATGGTACGATATTGTGAAAAGGCTATCGTTCCCAATGTAAACAGCTACACAATTATCTGGTGTTTGTGTTTTTGAATATATCCAGTCGATCGGTATCGTATCCATTCTGAGTAAGTGGCCTCGTCCGCCCATAAACGCCTACAACGCGTAGGCTGCCAACGATTGCCACAATATATAGGGCCATTGGCTTTTGTTCATGTTGCCGCGAACCGAAATGTACCTCGAGTTACTCTTAGCAAATATGATTTACTTTATTGGATTGACAGACGACAGTTTCTTGCACACGTGCTCGACTTACCTCCGTACGGTCTCGTTTCTCCGGATACCGGGACACCGAAATGTTTAAACTGTACCTATGCGAAATGTCGCGTAACCACTCAAAGAAAATACCTTATTAACTTGTGAGACCACTATTGTTTTCAGAGTATACTTTCGTGTAGATAATATCTCACTTGCTATCGCTTTGGTTTCCTATTTGGCAAACTAGTGTTTGACTACGTTATTGCGAAATTTTCGGTCTACTCCCGCTCCGGTCAGATGTGGTTTAAGATGGTACGGTGTTGGGACGTGACTGGCGTAATGATGATACGAGCACAGTTGCTTTTCCTCGTACATTTACCTGGTGCGAGACTTGACCGAGAGCGCCGTAACCTCGCAGTGCTGATGGTTCCAACCGGGAAGGGGTCTTTTCATCGTATTCGTTGGCGTGCTTTGGTGTTTAACACAGAACATTTAGGCTCGGAAGTTCATAATCCTTCAAAAATCTTAAATAAGTTGTGCAAATAGAATGTCTTTAAGAGCACGGTTTCAATGTTTTCAAAATAATTCAAATGCTCCGTCCTAATCTTACGTACTCTACTTGGGTCACTTGTCGTAGGGCATTATATAATTGATAAAATGTGTATTATAAAATGTTATGTGAGCGTATTGTTGTGATTGTTGTAGTGGGCGTGGTCGGCGGCGGCATGCCGGAGGCCGCCAGCGGCGAGAGGCGGCACGTGCCGCTGTACGGGCGGCTGGTGGCCGAGGAGCAGCTGGCGTCGATGAGCGCGCCCTCGGACATTCAGGTGAGCGCCGCGGCGCGCGACCCGCCCGAGGCTTTCGCCCGCTTCCGCAACCCCGCCAAGGTAAATGATGCACGAGGCAGTTTTGCAGCTAACATCCTACCCGTAACACGTCCGATGGCCCGGTCTGCGGTTTCAGTACCGAGCGGACTATTATTTTGAAAGCTAAGAGAAAGTTAATAATAATATATCATTAAATGAACTTGTATCACAGCTTGATATTTACGAGATTCCAATAGTAATAGTAAATATTGTAGACATGCTGGGATAAACATAGCACAAATTAAAAAAAAAATAGGATTCGCGCTCATGTAGTAATTTCTTATTCTCATCGCATTTTATACTCAATGGCTTAGTTATGGCTTAACATACCACGTTAATATTCAACACGATGACCCGTATAAATGCATCTGTTTTCGATTTTGTGTAACACATCGCCCTTGTAGTCGACATTTTGTACAACGAACAACCTTACGTCAGGGTTACGATGTAATAGGTTTCTCGGTAATTCCCACAAGCATCGTAGGTGGTCAATATTGTTGATTGCGTCTTGAAACTTTCCATTGCGTTCAAAGAAAAACAATCCTCGCGAGTACCTACGCTACGACGTATTCATCGCTCACTGTATATCGATATTTTCTGTAAAATGTTATACCCAGCATAGGTACCTAAATAACAAGTTAGAACCAAGTAAATAAATAAGCAAATTGAAGCATCGTGAACCGCGACCGTCTGGAGGGCATTACAAGACGAATCGCATAATTGGCAAACATTTTGATAATCCGAGCTTTTCACTTGATTGAAAGTAGTCGCGTAAAATTAGAATAGCGTAGCGAACGCACACACACATCCATATGTTTACATTCGTCCCTTAGCCCCCCGTACACATTCGTGTGCAGAGTTCACGATCATTGTTTCATTGTGAGCGCTTCTAATAACGCGTCTAGTCGAGCATAATGCACGAGAGTGGGTAAGTAAATTATCTCTTAAAAGTGCCACTAATTATCTACGGTAAGTTTTCTCCCTCGGCGTAATGGCGATGTATTTAGCGGAGTGCGCACTGTTAACGGTCCATAATGCCCCTCGTCTAGACCGGGTTAATTAATATATGGGTTCGACTTCAGTTACCCGTGCGTAAAGATTGTCAGTGTGAATTTGTTTTTCGTTACATGATTTGTCTCATAATAATAACGGTGTGGGGCGGAACATTTCAAAGTTTATTTGTCAAATGTAAGGGTGTTTTGACAGTATCATATTTGCACAGTTTTAACTATGGACACTTCATAAATCGAACCGAGGGTAGACTAAAACGTTATTAAAATTATTCTGTTACAATTATATTTTTGAAGATCCACGTACCCTTTATAAGAAAAATATTTATAGATGTGCTAAAAACTATTCGATATAAATTCCTAGTTGTCAGCAGTTGCTACGGTTTTGAGGATGTCGAGGGCTTTAGATGTGAACCGATTGTTTTTAGCGATCGATAAGTGTTTGTGCAAACGTTCCCGTGTATGAAGAACACGTGCTCTCATTATTTGCCCGTAGGTAATAATCACGATAACGGCACCATTGTTAGTTTGACGTAGTGTTAAAAGTTTTTCACGCGCGTTTATTAGTTTTATTGATGTAGACGACGCAGATGAGAATTTATTTAATCATTTATAAGGTGTATTAGATACGATTTACTGTAGGCTTAGCCGAGATCTAGACGCATTATTGCACTTTTTTCCGTATTTGGTACATATTTCGTATATTGTTATTACGTGTTATATAAAGTATATGACGTCATCGATTTTTTAATATTTTTTTTAAATTGCTAATATTTTATATAAATTGATAGAAGTAAGAATTCTGAACGTTGTTTGGGACAGTGGCTAGGTGACCCTAGCGCTGTTCTGATCTTAATATACTAAAAAAGAGAAAACTGTAGTGCCCCAGTGGAGATCGATGGAAAGTGAAAAGTCGGTCCCTGATACACATGTATATGAATACAAGATACAAGAACAGAATACATACAATATATTTAGCCTATTGTTAACACTAAATCAAATGTGTTTTATGGCTGCCGTCATCGAATTTATAAATGTAATATTGCTTATTTTACTTCACACTATATTAATCGTTAGTTTATTTGAATAGAGACCATGATTTATTAATGTTTTAAGATTTTATAGAATGCTTTTTCGTGCAAAAGGTACTTTTATCGTTTATTCGTTTAATCGTTCCACACGAAATGGAATGAAAAGTAATTTGAAATCTGCATTTAACCGAGTGCTATTTTTATCGTAGATTTTTGTTACGTTTTTTTTTTCTTAAATATGACCTGCCTCCATATCCCTCCATCACAGCTTTGCAATCATATAGTTGTTCATTAAATTGTTAACTCTTGAACACAGAATGACCGTAGCTTTTCGTTTGTGCAGGCTATGCAGGCGCGGATACCACACCACTTTAGGGACCCTTCAACGGCACCGCTGAGAAAACTCAGCGTAGACCTTATCAAAACCTACAAACACATAAATGAGGTAAGTTATAGACTTAAGAATTACATTTAATATTCTATATACTTACGTAATTATTATTTAAACGCCTTACAATTTTATACTAGGAGCATAAATTAGATATTAAAATAAATTCCC
Organism: Mysoria ambigua; assembly: GCA_018245875.1. Classification (NCBI taxonomy): domain Eukaryota; kingdom Metazoa; phylum Arthropoda; class Insecta; order Lepidoptera; family Hesperiidae; genus Mysoria; species Mysoria ambigua. The sequence goes on along the minus strand of DWEI01003351.1, from coordinate 684 downwards.
AATTGACTGCCTCGTTGGTCGTGTTGGTTGCAAGCGCTACTGCCGATTTGGAGATCAAAGGTTTTAATCCCGGGTAGGGTATTATTAAATTTTTCTGATTTAGAATTTGTAGTAGTGTCTCGGAATCTGGAAATGTGCGCGGCGTATTGCACTAAACTCACCACCTATCTCATAGTGGGACGTAAATGTAACTGGTGAATCGTGGGAATGTACTTCATTGTCTGTCTATCTCTTTAGGGATGACAGGCCTGAAGGTGAATGAATCAATGTAAATAAACAGCCGCAATCTGATATTTCGAATCGCGGTTCAGATATTATTAGATGGTTGCGCGCGGACAGACCCAGTGCCGGCGACGGAGACTCGTGGCGGTCGCTCGCTCGCTCGCTGCAGTGATCAGTTCATATCTATTGTCCGTATCGAGCGTGCAACGTGTTCAATTAGACGCGCCGCCGGCCGGCCACTGTCCACCCGTCACACGTTTGGTTACGCAGCTCGCTCTTGACCGTGTGATGATCACATTGATTACGCTCAGCGTTCCGATGATATTGTCGATTGAGGTACAAGCAATTGGATCTTTAAGAGATTTATGTACCTATATTTTGTGTGGGTGTGTGTGCGTGTGCGTGTGCGTGTGCGTGTGCGTGTGCGTGTGCGTGTGCGTGTGCGTGTGCGTGTGCGTGTGC
>DWEI01003350.1:0-12938 GCA_018245875.1 Mysoria ambigua | reverse complement strand
TATTAGGACTAATGCCATAGTTGTGTGATCAATACAGTTGAGATTGAATAAATAATGTGTAAAATTTGGCGTATTATTATACTAAAGACAGACAAATGTCTATATTTTTATCTTATAGCTGTTAAGTCTTCCCCGATATACTCCGCTTGACGTATAACTGCTACCGGTTTTGTGTTTATTTTTTCATTTAGTTAAGTATTGAAAAATAATGCAGGCAAGTACTATTACTAATAATATAACTATTTAAGATATGATATTTAAAATGAATAAATAGAACAAATCAAATCCTATCTGTTATTATTTTTAAATCAAATCTTACCATCGCATCAAGCTGTAGCCAATGGTTAAATATAAACAGAATATTAAAACATTAATCTTCACATTACATGTCTATTTTTGGTTGTGGTATATTCTAACACTTAAGCATGGTCTGAACAAAGACTAGCTTTGGTCTCTTGAGGAAGTGGTATAAAGAAATTTTAGTTTTATAAGATTACTTCTTAGTGTAAATAGGTTAATGTGTTTTATTGTTAAATGTTCTGTGAGTGTTACCCATAATTAAATATCAAGCTGGCTAGACTCATGAATGTCTCCGGAGTCTCCGCCGCGACCTTGCTGCAGTTGACGGGAGCTCATGAGGAAGGACCTCGTTTAGGTCCGAAACTAGTAGGGAGTTCCTGAAAAAACATATGTGAGTCTAGCTTGTTTAATAATTAATTAGATTTATATGGTTACTAAATTATACTCATTATCATTTTTACATTTATTCTGCTAGCCTCAATGATCTTTGGATGTAATTATTCCTTATAACAAAAAAGTTGTCAATCTATGTCTATCTATTTTACTTTGTCTATGAATATCTACATATTTGACTTTGTATGTATATCTAACTATTTAAATGTGACTTGTTGTAACAGTGAAAGGAAATTTTTTGAGGAATCATGCATACCTGGGAGATGTCAAAAATGCTCTGCAAGTTATATGAAGTTCGCCAATCATTATCCGACCGGCTTGGCAAACTCTGGACAATAAGCCTTTTAATTATGTCAAAGGATCTATGACAGAAGTTACATTACTGTAACAATGAAAATGATTATAGTGGAGTCTTACATGAACTGTATATCTGAACTTTATTCAGAGCTAAATGATGGTATACAATTTCAAGCAAAACAACTGCAATAAACATATTTGATTAATTATCAACACAAACTGCCTCTTACACATTTTTCACACATAGGTTTTAAATTAATGCATTTGCATACAAAATTCTGTATTCCACTGCACCATCAAATTACTGTGTTCAGTGGGAAACATGAAAATACCCTATTAAATTGTGTCTACATCATAAAAATAATCCACTGTCCAAATTTCATGTACAAGTACATGTACAAGTAGTTTGTACTCTTGCAATAATGAATCATCCAATCGTCAACGATTGTGTTAACCACCAATTAATGCAATTGAAAGTTCTAGTCTAGTCTATTATTCCGGGTCAGTAGGAAATGTCTATAGGAGCAGTGGTCATTTGTAATTGTGGCCTGCTTATAGCTAGGTGTGATAGCTAGAATTTGTCTCATTTCAAGGCTGATCACACAGACAGACATGTTGCTAATCTTGACGAATGTGTTGTTCACCTTTATGTATGTGTGATGTGAAACCAACATCCTTCAAACTAAAATACAAATTATTTTATTGCATTATAATGTCTTGTAATATCTTTACATACAGCTCTCTGAGCCTTGTGAGAGCTTGTGATCCAATAACCAGACCACTGATTAACTACTTATGTATATTTCTTCTTCTTCTTAATCATTCACTGTTGTCAGTGGTCATAATTATGTTTAATATGATTGCAAATCCAATAGAAATGATTTTGACTTTGACCATACTTATGTACAGATTATTTTTGCAATCAGACATAACATGTACTCATCACAGAAATACTTATTCTGAGTGGGTACAGACAACCACAACACGTGGCACCTGGCACATCCGTTAGTTTTGTAACCATTGCACCTAGAGTCGATGGATAGTCTTAGGTGTTTCTGTGCCAATGCCCTGGATACATGTCTACAATTTTTACTTGATGCAATGTAAATCTATTCCCCGATTTCCTGTTGGGGGCACAGTTTATTTTCTCTTTCAAATAACTTGTAAAACCATCTCAAAAGGAATTCATACAGATATCATGTTAAAAAAACTGTCACCAGTACTAGAACTATGTGATAGTGTGAGTCAATCAATGCTATTTAATGAGTGATTTGATATTGCAACAAAAAATTTTTACATTGCATACTTGTACTTTTTCTTAATTATTGAATCTTTTATGTTTGCATGTGAATTTTTTTTAAAATATATTGTCATATGTCATTATAACACACAAAGTACAAACTGCCTCACCCAAAGCATTTTTATTTTTGTATTGGACAGAAATTCTCATAATTCAAATATGTCACACTACACAATATTATAACACTGCAAACCACAGTAAGCGATTGTTTCCTGTTGACACATCAGTAAAACCTTGTATCCTCACAATGACTTATACCATAAGTTTAATTTTAAATCCACAGCCCTCTTATTTACATAAAATATTAATATGATCATCATGAATAAATAAAAGACTAGTAGTTATTTATTGCAAGTAAAATATTATCATTTGTGGGTATCTTTTAATGATACCTTTTCAACTGTTTATAGAGAATCTGAAATTAATGAAAAAATGCATTTATGTTGAATGCAGTGGTATACCCATGAACAAATCGAGATATCTTTTTTCATATCTATCAAACATAACATAATCTTAATTTATAATCAATACAGTGGGCATTATATTGATAAAGTTTTGCAATGATTTATTTTATTATTGCAGATCAAGATGGCACATAAGCAAATGCCATACAGTCCCAATTTTCCAAAGAGTCAGGGTTATGCTCCACCAGCGGAAGGCACAAAAAATGAAGAAAGCTATCCCTTGAATCCACAAGTGGGATACCCAGAATCTGGACACCCTATGCCTATGCCAGTTTCTGCTCCATTGTTGCCACCCGGAGCCCAGCCTCTTCCTGGAATGCAGCATGGATTTCAGCCGGGATTCCAACCTGGATTTCAACCCGGTGGATACCAGCCAGGATACCAACCTGGGTTCGCGCCAGGCTATCCACCCTCACACCAAGGATATCTCAATCCTATCGTACAACAACCTGTTGCTGGTATGTATTCATAGCAAATCCTTTATTATACTACCCAACTATTGGTTTATATTAATGCAGTTAAAAGTAAGTAAAACACCTGTCTTGTACAATAAAATGGTCCGGTAAACATTGAAATATATTTGCTGGGGAATGGATAGTATTACTGTACTGCACTGAGTAACATATTTATGCTTTAAGTGTCATTCCTATAAAGTTGACTATGTTAACTAATGTGGTTATTTCAAAAGTTTTTAAATTCGCAATGTTCAAATTCGACGTTTTTTGCAAATATACTTTCCATAAGTAACTACCTATTTGGCATTGTTATTTAAATAGAAATAGATGCCAAATGAGAATTCTTTTGGTATGCTGAGTTTCTATAACTTGAATACTTTTATAATACGTAGTTACCTGTATAGATAATAAAATGTACAAGAACATTTCTTTCATCAACATCTACCTGTATCAGTGTACTGCTGGACATAGGTCACCCTAAGGGGTTTTTGCCCATAATCTGGATTCACAAATGTCATATATGTCAGAGAGTGCTATATCTTGTTGATGGTTATTCTTTCCATACTATTTGGTATGTCGAGGCTCTACCAGCCCCGCAAGATACTAGTAAATTTTTTTAAGTTCAAAGTCATCATATTTATGTGTGACAACTTTGACATAAAAAAAATATATAGTTTTACCAATATGCTAAACTTATGTTCATATGTCATTTATTACCGATTATTGTTAATTGTTATTGTGTTATAGGATTAAATCATTAATACCGAATCATTTACTTCAGTAATCAGCACTCGGATATTATCCTATAATATTTGCACATTGTATTGACTATTTTCTTGTCTTATTTGTGTCGTTGAATGCAGTTAACGACACCTTGCCAGATAAGAGATGTTTACTCTTCGTCTATGCTCAGACTTATTCTGATAATAGCAATTCAGTTGGTGACAATACTCAGTTGCAATTTATTACATTAAATGTGCTGTGTTCCTATAATATGTGTACAATATAAGTGTTATTTACCATATCATTAGTGATTATAATTAATTAATAAGTAACTCTATAAATTGAAGTAGCTATTATATAAAAATGTCAAATATCGATTTTGAAACACTACATGAGAATGATTATTTTAACGAACAAGTGAACGTTGAACTTTCAAAGTGTCACAAGTTTAAAAAAATCGTATTGAAAAGATCATCACAAGTGAAAACGTTCAGAAGCGACGGAATTTATATTAAAACGATCAGCCTATCAAGTATTAAGAGATCTTTACGTAGACTTTATGGAAACATCTTTAAATCGCGCTACTCTGGCTATGAGAAGTTCTTGTCCGATGAAGAAAAAAAGTTTTTGTATGTAGACAATACAGTGGTGGAGGGTTTATAGTTATTTTGTCGTTGTCATATATGTTTATAAAATTGTCACTAACTTTTATATGTCACAGTTGCTTGAAACAACTGTGTGTTTGAATATGAATAAACAATACTAACTGTGAGTACTTTAATATAACATTATAATTTACATATCATATTATTTTCCATACATTGTGTAATTATGGATGTAAGTTTGTGCATGTGTGCGTTAGTGTGCGTGTGAACAAATTTATAATACACATAAAAAACCATAGCACATAGGTATATATATGGAAGTGTGTGCGTATGTGAGAGTACATGCGCATGTACGCTCATGTAAATGTATGTTTAATTTAAATGAAAGGGATTTAACTGAATCATATTTTTATGTTATAAATACCTCTAATTAACTCATGTCTGACATACTAAATGCTTTTTGTACTTATTACTAAATTAAACTGTCGCGTTTAGTTTTCCGTTGACGATGTGACATGATGACATCATTCAAAGGTTAGCGTTAGCGACATCCAAGTGTTTTTTTTACGTAATTTGACGTATGTAGTCCCCGAAGAGATACTTTACGACCTACTATGGAATAGGTGGTGATTAGTAATATTTTTAATTTTAAATATTTAGTATCATCAAATAAATATAAGTGCAATTAGATAAAAGTAGTTATAGAACATATAATTTATTTCATGACTGATGTCAATAGTTTATTTAAATATCAGATATCTCACTTTCATAACTTCATCAGTAGGTATTGTAAAGGAAAAGTTTGTTTTCGTTATAAAAAAAACAAGTTCTACTACACGCCCTTACGATAATGTTACTGACGCATTTAAGGGCGGGTAAGCATATGGTAAGCGGCTGGGACGGGGCCTTGTACATTTTAAATCGGCGAGCCTACGGCGAACGGAATATATGTACCATTGAAAACAGTACTAGGAAATTTGATAAAAAAAAATTGTTAAGCTGTAATAAAAAAAAATTGTTCAGCTTGATTAAATGAAGGTTTATTTGCAAATGCTACGGAAATAGGGTTGAAAGAGCTCGGGTTAAATTACTCAATTATCAGTTCCAGGTGGTTGGATGGCTATTCCGCAAGGGCTCAGCAACTGTCCACCCGGCTTGGAATACCTTTCTATGATTGACGAGCTCCTGATCCACCAAAAAGTAGAACTGTTGGAATCATTCGTCGGCTTCGAGACAAACAATAAGTACACTGTCAAGAACAATCTCGGTCAAAAGGTGTATTACGCCGTGGAGGAGAACGATTGCTGCACGAGAAACTGCTGCGGACCGATTCGCCCGTTCGACCTCAAGGTCCTGGACAACTATCAGAAGGAGGTGTGTCCAGTTTGAACCACATTTAAATACGGAATGCGGATGTGGCTTCTTGTTAAATGTTTGGTAATACACGGCTTCCGCACGTGTCCGCGCAGGTGATCCACATGCACCGGCCGCTGGCGTGCGACTCGTGCCTGTGCCCCTGCTGGCTGCAGAGCATCGCGGTGTCGGCGCCGCCCGGCGCGCTCGTGGGCTCCGTGGAGCAGCAGTGGTCGCTGCTGAAGCCGTCGTACGTCGTCAAGGACCAGAACGACGACGTGGTGCTGCGCATCAAGGGGCCGCTGTGCACGTGCTCGTTCTGCGGCGATGTCGATTTTAAAGTGAGTCGCTTACGCCGCCCGGACGTGATTTTGGCGGAGCCTCGGAAGAGACCAGCTGAACCGTCGATGTGTAGGGCGTTTGAAAGAGGGCTGTGCAAAAGACGTTTAGTTACCTAGCTGTATAAAAAATATGCTACGTATTGTAGCCAATTCGGATTTTGAAACTTTTGAAAGGAGTCTTGAAACGTTAATTTGTATTTACTATGACTACAGATCTACTCGAAAGATGGTGAAAGAAAAGTCGGCAAAATAACAAAGCAGTGGTCGGGCATGGCGCGCGAGGCGTTCACGGACGCTGACTACTTTGGAATATCTTTTCCCATGGACCTCGATGTGAGGATTAAAGCGGTGTTGTTGGGTGCGGCTTTCCTCATTGTAAGTATTTCAAATTGTTTACTTTTTCATAATTACTCACATCACACTAGGGTGTGTTCAACTGTTACGTAACGTAATTTCGAAGATTCTTGAAATGTGACGCGGCGTGACATTATTCAGATATTATTTTTAAAACATGTTATTTGGTTTACATTTGTTTTAATTACTTCTTCAATCTGCCTCGTTGGTTCAGTGGTTGGGCATCGCGATTGCCATTCGAGAGGTACCGGGTTGGATTCACGGGTCGGGTATTATTTAATTTTTATCAATAGGAATTTTTTGTGGAAATATATACCAGAGGCCGGCTGGCTAGTGGGTCGCAAACGTAACTAGTGAATCTTTGGAAGTGTAAGTACGTTATTTATGTATTTTTATACACATTTATTAACAGCTTATTATTGTACTGTTTTCAGGATTTCATGTTTTTCGAGAAAACCGATAACAACTGAGAGCCATCTGGCTCGCTGCGAGCCATTGCACGTTATGAAACTTTCATATTAATCGATCTTATGATAGCTTTGTGTAACTAACCCCTTTGCGACTAGTAATATTTAAAAATCCCATAAAACTGTATTTTTACGGGTATTCTAAATATATAACATATATGCTATGTAAATATTAATATTACTTGTTATTGGAACGAAGTTTCTTGACGATAAATATTGAACGGTAGATATAGTCACGTTGTGAAAAAGCGTTATGCCCCTTCCATGCGACCTTCTGTTTGTCTCTTTCTATCATACATGAATCTGTGTGTGCGCGTGTGTGCGTGCGTGGGTGTGTGCGTGGGTGTGTGTGTGCGTGCGTGCTAGTAATGAGCTTACAAGCAGCGAGCATACATATAAGCTCATTACTTACCATGTCACCGATAATCTTATGTTTTAAATCATACACGATTTTTTGGCATTTCTTATACAATTTATTTTTTAACATTTAAATTCAATTACGAATATTTTTCCGAAAATGTTAACGGAAATATTTCGATTTTGTTTTATTTACATTATTTGTATAAACGTGGTAGAAAATATAAAATAAAGATTACTGATCGAGAGAAATATAAAGTTCTTATTGAGGGGCAATAATGGTTTTTTGTTACTTGATTAGATTATTCGGAAAAAAAATTAAAATCTCTATAGCAAATGAAAATCGCAATTGAAGAAAAAGGAATTGAACTTCGTTCCTTACACGCACCGTATCTAATATTTTTTTTAGCAAAATGACATAGCCTATATTTCATTTTTAATTCATTTAACATTTACTTTTAGCGTTAGCGGTATAACATTGTTATTATTTTATACCAGATTATATGCAAGAAACAAGCTTAACATGCATAAATTATGCGGATAGTAATTTCTTTATCCCTTTTATCAGTACCCGTGGTCGCGCAGCCGAGACACTTAAAATTGTCGACACCCGCGTAGTTGGTGCCATTTATATCAAGGTAGCTCTTAGCTTTGCATTTTATCTCAAAGAGCTGGAGATGCCCGATTGGTCTGCAATGGCAAAAAATAGGGGAGACTGCCGCACTTTGATGTCGGAGGCCGAGATCTACTTCGGGTCGCTGAGCCAGCGTGGTTAGTAATTGTGCTTTGCGCGAAAAAGCTTAAAATATGGAGTAAAATGGCGTAAAAGGCATAAAATGCATATAATCTGGTCTGTAATTATACCAAGGGTTACATGTTTTGTTCCTTAGTATATAATAAAATTTTGAGGGCCTATACAATAGGCTAATATGTTACCACATAATGTTCAGAAATGTTTACACTCGAAATTTTTAAGTATCTTTCATTTTTTAAAACCTTAACATACTTGTACAAGGTATGCCGATCGTCATATATAATTATACATACAAACATACAGTAACATATTTTGATATATGTAAAAAAACATCCATTTTAATATTTTCCATTTTTGTATTGATCATGTGAAAATAAATTTTTATGTTGTTTTAAGTTTGACGGTAAAATAGTACTTTGTTTAATACTGTTTAGTATATTTATTCTCGTATATACACACATACGTACATACATAGATAATACTCTAACAATTGTAGCATTTATTAGTTAGATAATTTAAAATTTTCTATGCGACATCAGGTGTTGTGAAGTTTTGTTCAGATAAAGAATTTAAAAAAAAATCAATTTCAATAAGCTTGAAAGTCCTCTAAGCTGGAGAAGACTACGTGCAAACGGCAAGTTTTATTATTTAGATTAAGAATTTTGTTGTCATTTTACTTCTATATTCTATACTTTTGATAATGTAACGTTTATGGGCATTTTAATTTCACATTAATGCTGTAAATTACTTTGTCAAGATTTATTATTATAATTACACTACATATTCAGGCCTAGTCGGGAATGTGAATTAATATTTCTTATGGTATCCTTTATGATCTTTTGACGAGCATTTGATGCTGATTGTACGTAAAAGTGTAGTTTTTCTTAAACTATTTTTTTGTATTGACATTATATTATTATGATCAATAGAATATAATTTAAATTATATTTAAGTCTTTTAATTAATACTCAAAGTAAAAAGTAGCATGAAATTACAAATGTTGATTTGATAAAAGGCAATTGTAGTTAGTAATTTTTTTCTTACCAGTCTTATTTAATAAACCAATATGACGACTAATTCAGAGACAATTTATTTGCGTGGAATGACCAACTGGATAACTGACAGCACACTTTGGCGCTCTTTCTACATAATAGTTTTGACAATGGTTCTACCATATTTGAACCTATGAATTCAGTTAGTCTATATTGCTTTTAAAAAATGCTAATATTTCATTAAAATTGACTTGCCGATGCTGAAGTTACTTACCAATAATTGTAATTATTTAGAAAGGTTTCTTAACGCCTAGCAGTATTTTCAAGTTGTTTTAAAAATAACGGGAACCTTCCTGGAGATGTTGATCCTGTGATAACACAGCTTTATTTATTAGTTTTGTATTAATCATACATATATGTATTATCTGTGGTTTATTATTATAATTTTTAAAAAGAATTGCCAAGATTAATTTTTTTTTGAATTTGATAGCCCAGGTGCAGAATGCAAATTGGTTTTTTACTTGATACCAATGACTCGAGTCAAAAAAATTATTCGTAATCTAAATTATTTAAATGCGAATTAATGTACAAATTTAGAACAAAATTAAATTTATTTTTATGACGCACCACAATCTTATTTGAGATTATATATAGTTATTGAAAATTGTGATATTAGAAAGTGATCATGACAGACTGTACAGAAGCAGAGTTGGGCGTGGGTACTTCGATCAAATTGAGCAAGTATATAGACAAAAAATTAAAAAAAACCGATTGAGTTATCTTAAGACATTAACAAGTATAAATCTCCTAGCATTTATACTCTGTGTACCGCTAAGTCAAAGACGTGTAACAGCTAACAATATGCATGTAGGTATGGAAGACGAGCTTGCCTACAAGTTTTGAATTTTTTTGTTAACTTGATTCGGTGTGAATACTTATGTCGACGTAATTTTGACGACTTATTGTTTATCAAATAAGACTTGTAAATAGATATATTTGCATATGTTTTAGTAATTGATTATACTCTCGAATATTTTTTATAAGATGAAAAAAGTATATATTTTTCTATGCAATAACAATTGTCCTGATAGTACAGTTCCTTTTAGTACTTCCGTGTTACTATTGTCCTACACTGTGTTACTACTGATATGTTTAACTGATGTTCAATGTTCCTCGCCATTAATTACTTGTAGATTTTGATTTTATTTATTTCCAAATATTAATTTCTATGTGTAATTGACCATATATATTAAATATGTAATATTGTTTTTATAACAGCATATTTTTATTACATTTATAATGAAAAATTGAGGTATTTATTCTGTTGCGTAATTAGCAATGGCATAATTTTTTATATACAGTATAAGGTTTTCAGTGTGAACATTAGTTTTTACACATACAAGTAACTTATGTTCACTGCTTAGTTTTCTAGTGGTCATAAGCGCGACTATAGATTTACATGTCCTGGGTCGTATTTCCGGGCGGGGTACTACTGGGTTTTAAGTTTGAAATGTTGAGTAGTGGCGCACAGTCTAGATCTGTGAATGGTAGCAACTGCCACCACCACTCACCACCCTATTGCATAGTAGGACTCAAACTTTTAATGTACCTGGTGTAAAATGTAACTCCTGTGCCGACCTCTTCGCGGATTACAAACGTGAAATGTTACGTTACAATTTGTATAAGCAAAATATTGGCATTTCATTTGCGTTGTGGGATGTTCTAAAGTGTTCTGATGAGGGAGGATTAGTTAGGTGTCGGATTTGCAACATTATTTCACGTTGCCGTTAAATTGCAAAATTTTAAATCGATTTTGACGCGGCTTGGAACTTAGCAATCTGATGTTACACACGCCAAGTGTCAAGGCCAACTGTATTTGTACCTTTTATGATATATAAAAGTTGTTACTGTGGTGCTATTTTTCTTCTATTTTATGTTACGAAATAAATGTCTGATATAAACAACAAAGCCGCATTTATACTTTAAAAAAATATTTTTTTTATTTAAATTATTAGTTTGAAAGACTCGACTCAACTGGCCAAAGAGTCGTATTTAGATTTTCAACGGAAAACGTACCTAGTGTTTTTACAGCCCATTTGTGCAAAAGTACATTTAATATATAATAATAATTTTAAAGCTAGTTTATAGGTAGTTATTATTCAATTTTCGTTTGTTGTATCTGTTTCAAAATTCCCGTGAGAAGTCACTTCTTTTATCTCAGGTTATAAATAGATCTAATATAAACACTACATAATATTCTACCTTAATATAGGTACATACAGCGTGTTAAGTGCAAGAATTTGTGGGCAACCTGCATTTACTATTTCAAAAATTCTGTCGCATGTTAATAAATAAGTAACAGCATTAAACAAATGCCTATTTTAATATTTTAATCGTTGTTAACACGTCATCTCATACTATGTTATTGAACACAAACAAATACTTCAAGGTAAGTTGGTCATCCTGTGAAATAAAAAAAAACTGGGGTAAAGTTAATTTTTTACTCAACAGCCCTCAATGTGTAATTTAGAACGGTTTTTGAAAATTATATTACAAAGCATACCTAAAAGCTGATAGTTTAATATTTTATGGAAAACCAAATATTCATACTTTTCTTAATTACCTCACTTAATAAACTCTTTCTTATGGTTTATTTCATACATGGCATTTAATATTCTACCATAAACACTATTTGTAGTTTATACAGTCTTTTGTCATTAACAAACACTAACTAGCAAGTGTGATAATAATTTGTGGACACAAAATAGTCATTATGTAGACAAAGAAGTTTTTTTAATTTTCATACATTTCGTAAAATTCACAGCTTATTGATTTAAATTTGACATAATTGTTTACTCTTAAGTAATATATACATAAGTGAAATATTCTTGTGTGATTTTAATATTTTTGTAGAATTGTAAGCCTAAAGAGTTTCTCATTTAAAAATCTTATAAAAGTGTATACATATATGTTACATAAATAAAAAACGATTATTAATCATATTGTTGTTTTAATTGTCACAACACAGGGAATTACCACAAATTTAATCTTAAAAATCTTCCCAAAATAAATCAAAGGAATAATATCAGATAACATATTAATTATGGCTTGTTAAATGCAGATTTTTGTGTGCAAACAGAAACATCAGCCTGGTGTAAGCTGAGGTTCGCAAAACTGTCCTGTTGGGACACTAAAGGTCTTATTTTAGTTTCTCTGTAATCGTGTTTTAATACAACAGGCTTCTGCAAGGAAGATGTCAATTTCTTTGACCAGGTATTTTGGGAACATATCTCTGTGCATGTGTTTATCTGAAATAGTATAAAAATAACAAGATTAATACTCTCTTAGAAGATAATCCCATCAATAATGACACCGATATATTAAACAAGTAAGAGGATGTGAGTAGATGATTGCATGAAGGCTTACAATTTAAGGAAAGGGATGAGTTGAAAATCATTGCAAAGGTAGTTTGATAAAAAAAATGACCAAACACATATATAATGTGTTGTTAATACATACATGTAACTGTTGAAGATGACCAAGGCTTATATATCGCAACAAAATAGATCATATACTCAGTGATAGTGAAGCCTGTCAAACTGAAGTGTGTGCGTGTGAATGGACTGAAGATTGTAGATGTCAGGCAATGTAAGAATAGTGATCTATTTCTGCCTTATAACAGCAGCGTTAAGCGCTGCCGTGTTCTGGTTTGAAGGGTGTGGTAAGGGAGACATACTTTTTCGAGGCATTCCAACTTAGTCCTCAAGGGTAGAGGCGCATCTG
>DWEI01003349.1:0-12938 GCA_018245875.1 Mysoria ambigua | reverse complement strand
GTGGTAAATAGGGGGTCCACTTGACATGATCTTACCTTGACTGACAATTAATTTTAAACTAAGACCATAAAGGTCGTCTGTATTTCCTCGGAGGGTTAAGCAGGAGATTTTATATAGTACCTACTTTCAATTTTCATCTGTTACTTCATACTTCCACTTTAATAGGACGCGACCTTGTCGATGTATACATATACAACACATACATACATATATCGGTCACAATTTGAAGTTATATACGGATTGCATACGGAGTCGAAAGACTCAGTAGTACTCGATCCTGCGGTCCCGTTTGCCACCACTAAAATATCATATTTGTGTTGATTTTCAAAAATTTAAAACCGATTCAAGATCCGTTGCCAAATCCGAATACACACACATATGTATTGATCGTCTAATTTAAAACCGAACGGGCCCTCCATTGTGTTTACAAACACATACAGATTAGATATATCGATGACATGCAAACTTCTCATAGGTTACATGAGTGAACGATTATCAACGTGATCAATTTGTTTTGATATTAGGATCTGTCGAGCAACTAGTAGATAATAGAATCGACCGTGCCACAAAACGGACATGTCGTTTCATAAAAAAACGCGCTGTGATCGCCATAGTATGGCAATCGATGCACCAATCACTCGATTAGTTGACTTCTTAGTGTGAAGGAGAGTCCAAGTGTGCAGTAAAATCGCCACACGCACACAAGTAAATTGTTGCCGTATTTACTTTTATCCACACATTGAAAAATACATTTTATTAGAAGGGCATTCGTTTTTAGACTGAATGATGTCTACACACATACATACTTTATTCATAAAGATAATGATTGTTCACCACAATAGTTCAATCACAGATCAATTCATTTATCAAAGGATTACGTAGCTGAATGATTTTTTATACGATTCAAAAAAACTTTAAATAGTTATTTCAAGTAAATGCTCCCGAAATACTACCGTACTTCTGGAGTACGTCAAATATGTAAGGGTATAAGTACTGAGGCATATGTTGCCCTTCCACAAAATCGGCGTGGTTGCATTGTGGGCGTGAAATTATTCTGAATGCAACTACATTCGGAAGCTGCTCTCTTAAGATCGCTACATCATCCAAAGTCGAAAGGTGGTCATTCCTGCCTACCAACAGGGCGCACTTCGTCGTTATCTTACTTAAATCGTAATCTGGTGGCGTGCTGGAGTTGTAAGCTATTTTGTTTCCAATTGCCCCATAATCATAATGAGCAAATTTTTTTCTTAATCCTACCTGTGAAAAATGGTAATAATTTTTAAATGAACTAGGTTGAAAGAAGTGTCCGAGCATTATACGAAAGAAGCATGGTCCCAGTTCTTCGGTATCGTAACCGATCAACGGGAAGAATAAACGTAAAGCGCACACAGTGTAACCGATGCCCGGTAAAGAGCAAAACGCTTTTAACTCTTTCACAACCAAAGAATTCTCTGCAAACACTTGGTTGACGTTTGCTAAGCGGCCAAGCATGTATAATACAGGTAATAGCTTGATCAGCGTTGAAACTGGCGGAGGGGTGTGCTGCACGTACGCTATCGGCGCCAGTGACGTCACCAGGTGAACCTTTTCATTGTATTCGGGCCTCGTCGACAACAACACGTAAAACATAGTGTTCCCCTGCGAGTGACCGATGCCGTTCAACTTCTTGGCGCCCGTTTCGTTCAGTACCAAATCTATGGTAGCCGGTAGGTCGTATTTTCCGAGCTCGTTGAATGTGAAATTCCAATATTTGTCAGAATCCCTTTCCATGTCGATGTAAATATTGCGGCGAGAGTATCGATTGCCTCGGTTATTGCCGAGCCATACATCGTGGCCCCTCTCTGCCAAGGTCACCGACAAGGAAATGTTGCCTCTGAGGATCCACGCGTCAGCGGAGTCCAATAAGCCGTGGTACAGTAAAATTGGATACGTCTCGTGCGTTCGTTTCCCCTTCTTGCCGTTGATGCGAAAAACTGTCAATACGTATCCATCTTCTGTCGTCACCTCGTAATGTTCGCCCTTGTGTCCGTATTTTTCCGCTAACTCTAAGAAAGACAATTTGACATCTTGCTGAGTTACCTCGCTGCAATCGTTGACTGTGTTGCTTCTTGAGGCCAACGTTGGAATTGAATTACCATTTTTAGCAATAATAGAAGCGAGTAATATTAATACTCGTAAGACTATACTCATGTCCAGAGTTCAAACAAGAATAACTCGTGTAAAATATGTTGCTTTTAGCTATTTTATATCGGCGAGATTATTTATGACATTATGTTTGTATTTTATATCTGTAATAAAAGGTAAGTATTACTTGTAGGAAAAAAAGTTTTCAATCGAATAATCATCACAATCTTCTTATAAGTTTATTTTGCTTTAATTTCATTTGAATTAATTTGAATTTTTCATTATTCTATTTTGTTCTGTGGTCCATATTACGCCATCTTTTTTATATACTATAGCTGTCACAGTTGTATTGTAAAAGTTTTACATTAGTATTGACACAACATTTTATAACCGAGGAAGGAACACTTCACTAATTTGGAAGTGATTGTAGGCATGTAGATTGTATCATTACTACGTAATTGTGAATTACGCGAGTAGTGAGCTAACTTATTATTACATACAAAAAGACAAACATGTTTTTCCGTTTCACTCGTAGTAAAATGGTCTTCTGACATTTTTAACTAATAAAGTAATTACCACTTCTATTTATTCTTCTTCTGTTTATTTCTGTATTTTTAATTAAATTGTAGTGGAAACCGAAAGACATTGAAATTTCTAAGTAGGCTAAGTATTTTGTTCACTACAAATAAATAGTCACTGCTGTCGAATTTGTGAATCTGCCAATCCACATTTGGCCAGTGTAGCAGCCTACCACCTTAACCATCTCCTTTCGAGAGGAGACCCGGGTTCCAACAGTTCATCGCTGTGAAAGATAACATTGGGCCGATAATGTTTGTGTTCCTATAGGTCTGGTTCATTTACAAATTTATAATTGTATTGCTGGCTCCCATTAACTGCTACGGTCGGGGCTACTCGCGATCTATTGTATATCGAAAAATTGATAAATTTTTAGATATACATGAGATCGCGATCACCAATTCTAGAAAATTTGAATTTATATATTTTTCCTCTGAACAAGTCTGATATTAGGTACTACTGATTTATAACATTAATATAAAATACATTTTGTTATTTTATTTCATTTGCCAAAGTGAGTCAACATTTGGATACTGATGAAAAATGATCCACTTGATGGTCTTGTTCGTTTTCACCTATTTCCTTGACGTTGATTAGCAATTTATTTATGAGCAGTTTGTGTTATCATTCGGAAATTATTTGGCTTTTTAAAATCAATTATGCAAACATGTTACACGTTCACGTTATCAGGTGCCTAATGTATGCAAATTTTGTGTTGTTTCTGTAGACTGTAGACACAGTTAAAACTGAATGTATTTATATGAAGTCAGTGAACACAATGTAATCCAATTCACTTATATAAAATGTAGGTGGGTAATTATTCTTTTTAAATACACAGTATCCATATTTTTCTACATTGTATTTAGGTGGCTGTGCGTGAATGGACCTAGTATAATAATAATAACGTTTAGAAGTAAATTGTAAGGAAAAACGGTCTTTAGTGGTTAGTTCCTGTAAATTTAGTCTGCCTAGCAACAAGTTGAATTATTTGCAGTCATTTTATTTAGTTCATATGTATGTTGTATATTCAATTATGTAGTTTAACTGAGCCTAGTACAGAATTATAATACTACAAAATATACCAGTGTATGAATTTAAGAATGTTATATACATACTTTCAATAGAACTGTATATAGTTTTAATCACATAGTACCACACTGAAGTCCAAATACTATACTGACCTGATTGGAAATTTTCAGTTGAAGTTTGTGAAGTACATACAGCACGCACGGACGGTGGTCCTAGTTCGATATGAGTATATATAAATGAATTTCATGGCTGTTTAGGATCTATGGTCATCGATACATCTGCCCACATTTAAAATATGTCTAATTGTACGGCTGAATGTGGTGACACTGTCACAAGTCCAGTGCGAAATGATCACCGTGCGTGTAATCATCGTTCCAGGTCTCCTCATCTACGTCACGTACGGCGTGTGGCACAGCGCCGAGCGCCGGCGGGCCGCGGACGGCGCGCAGCTGGCCGCCGTGTGCGACGGCAGCCGCGCCGCGCTCCTGCAGCGCACCGCCCTGTCCCAGCACACGCTCGGCTGACCCGCGGCGGGCGGCGGGCGGCGGGCGGCGGACGAGGACGTCCTCAGCCCCAGCGGCACGGTGGTGTCCTTTATATCCAGTATTTAGTTATGCTTTCCTATGTAGTTGATAGGGCAAAGATTGTTTTTATTTCGCGCTAAGTTCGCGTTTAGTTCCATCGATGACATGTTATAAGGCGTTTAAAAGTATTTTTGAAACATGCTTATTGATAGGCATATTTTTCAATTTAGAATCTCCAATCATTTTGAATGTAGGTCATGATTAAAGACATTATTTGAGGAGGGAGTGACTACGCTGCCCTAGTCGAGTTTCAGTCGTCGTTACTACATTATACCTGTGAAAACTGCTATACCGTGATTCAGAAATGCAAGTACCGCCATCTCTTGTCGTGTAAGAAAAACTTATAATGAATCAAAGTATCTGCTTGAATGATTGACAAACTTAGTTGTTCATTGTACGTACTTACGTTGACATAATAGTAATATTGGTTTTATGAGCTCACGACTGTACGTGTGTAAGTAGTTAAGTAGAATGTCATAATTATGTCATGGCTCGTTTTTATTTGAAAAATAATCTCATTTAGTTTGTTGAATAAATGTAAAGGAATGATGTTGTCATTAAATTCGGTGGGTTTATGTTATAGTGGTAACAAGGCGTCTTTTGATTCGAATATCGTGTATTTTAATGTCTTTCAGATGAAGTAGTACAAATACGCTGGCTAATTATCATATTTCAGATTTTTTCTTAGAATTCCAACAGGATTCTTATTCGTAAGTAGTGTATTGACCAAAGTATTGACCAAAATTACTACTAGTGAAAACTATATACTTATTATTACAAAGAATTTAATAAATCAAGCAATTCAAATGTGTGAAGAAAAACTTATTTGTATGGAGACGGTGCGCCGGGGCAGGGCGCACGCCTCAGGCCGGCGCCGGCCGGGTGCGGTGTGGGCACGCGGGCGCCCAGCCGGGCGGGCTCGGCGTCCGCGCGCTGTCTCGCGAGCTTCAATGAGGGGAGTGCTCGGCGGCAGCTCGCACGTGCACGCGCGCCGAATACACTGAGAGATTCCTGGTCCCGGCCGCCAGGATGAGCTCCATAGGCGGCGGGTAGTCGTGCTCCGAGATCGCCATTCCGCCTGCCCAGCCTGGCCTAATATGTAAATTACCCCTCATGCCAGTACTGTTTCCAGCTGTAAACATCGAGGATGGTGATAAATATTAATTAAATAGTTTTGTAGAATTTAATTGATCCTTAATAAGGGCAGTTGTAAGGACATGAGGTTTCATATGTGATGATTTTGTTGGTACTCGTAGTAACTGGTCTGAGTATATGAACTTCACGGAAACGTACAGTTTTATCTTTCACCGTTTTTTTTCTACTCCCGATTCTGCATTTCGGAGCCGACATTGAAAAAGTAATAAATTTTAAATAAGCTGATCAGCTATATTAAAGTGTGTATTATTATTGCAGTAAAGTTTTTTTAAATTAAACCTACACAGAATCCTGTATCATGAGGTGATATATCTCCGAAGTATAGATGTGTTGTAGGAAGAGAATCTCGATGGAATAAATCATAAAGCTACTAACGCCATCTATTATCCAATCGGCCCACTCGTAGCTGCCCGCGGCCGGGCACCGCGGTACTTTCACTTGTTCTCAATTGCCTGGACACGTCATAGTAGCAATAAGACCTTTTCCATACAGTTTGGGAAATCACGCTACTCTAATAGGATATGGTGCAGCTGATTTTGATTTTCTGATTTGATTTCTTTCATTTTTTAATAACATGTACCTACAAAATAAAAAGTAGCATTTAAGTGACATGATTAGGATTTATAAGAGGGAGTATGACGTCACTTCTGCTGAAACTGCAGATATGTGAAATATTTGTGGAATTAAAAAGTGGTACAGCATGTAATGTAACTTGCAAAGAATACTGTCTTAACAGTTGCTTGTGCACTTTGTATGAAACACGAGCTTTTCAAACGATCTGTACGGACATAATACAGTGTTAAGATTAATTAAAACTTTTTTCAACAGTTTTTTTTCAAGCAGTTGCTTCTGTGTGTTGTGTCTTTGAATGTATCAGCAATTTTGTTATATGAAAATATCAGTATTTTTATTATCTGCTTGGCTGTGAAATATTGCCAGTTAAATGTTCATTTGAATATAATGCTTGTGTATCGTACCGAAGGTTACTATAAAGTTGTTCTAATGTAATGTTTCCTATTATGGAGTGTTATCATTATTTAAGTTCACTATTTTGTCTCTAAATGCAGTGAAACATAATATGTTATTAATATATAAAATTTAGGTGAAAATAATGTTCATGTAAGTCGTACTTATTTATGACTAATGAAATCTTTATTTTATATAATTTCTTATTTTATTCCTTTTATTTTTTATAATTAATTTGATTTGTGTTTTTGTTAAACTTAAATTTCATATTTCATTACCAGTTACGATTAAATTAATTTATAGAAATTTTGATTGAAAACCTTACCTAGGGCATATTAAACCCATTTTTTAAATATACACATATTTGCAATCCTCCTTAGACGGTATATATCCTGATTTTATTATAATAACATCTCTGCTTTATATATTGCATACCTATTAGCAGGATTTGCGGTATAATACATAGAATAATATTCTCATTGGGATTTAATTTTGATCTTTGGACTTTCTTGGAACTTGAGTTCTTCATGCTCGTTTAAATTTTGTTTTTATAATCTGTAATAATAATTTAAACAGCAAATGAAAGGTGAACATTTGCAGACGACGAATCATCAACAAATGTCTCGCTTACATCGTTGCTGCGCTGGGCTCGGAGGGTACTGTCTAAGGTAGGAAACTTTTATCAAGCTTGACGCGCCTCGCGGGGAGTCCCCGGATATTTTCCTGTTTCTAGCGTTCGGATATTTTTTTATCTATTCCGCAAATCTTGCATTAATAATCCCGCGAAATGCTTGGTATTTGTAGGTGTCTACTTGCCGCTTGTATCATTCAATATTGTAGTCTGTAATTACATGATACTACCTGAATCTTCAAATCTCGAATATCATGTGTTTTAAGTATTTTTTGTTTTCTGTAGTAAATTGTTCCTGAATAAATTCATTTAAAAATTTATTGGTGTTTTATTTAAACATAAGATAACTACGTAGTGAGTGATCTAAGAAGTTGAGAATAATTCGGTTGATTAACTTGTTAGTAGAAGTGTGGTAATGTCACGCGACGTCGCGGCGAGCCAGGGCGCCATCGCTCACGTCCATCAGGCCTTGGACCAGGCCGGGTTAATGCTGTGACATGGTTATTAGTATATTTATTTATCTAGGAATTTTTAAAACAAATGAATGAACACAAACAACAGTAGGCGAAACATTCGAAATTCGTTTATGGTGACGGGCGAAAAGATAAAATAAGGTAAAATTAAAAATACTAAATAAGGCTAAAAGACCAAACTAGAGGAATATTACAAACTATTTAAGTTACTCGTTAAATTTTATGCGCCCGCGTGTACTCCTCGGCTGTCTGTCAGTGTGTCAGTGGACATTTAAAAGGAAACGAAATAAAAACAACGTTTCAATGAATTATCATTTTATATCTCAATGTATTTCAATCACAGTTTGTTTACACTTACAACTAGAGGTGCGTTCACAGCAACAAGAGTTGGCGCCACCGCGTCCTACACTAGCGCAAGTACATTTATATTACTCTAAATCAATGTAAGTGGTATAAAGATAAATTAAAATTAAAATATACAATTTAATATACCTACAAAAATATCACGGCCAAGGATGTAATGCATGCGGTTGTCAAACTTGACCCATAGCTCAGCGCTCTGTCAGGTAAGGCGGTCTGACGGACCCTTTATCATGATTTTGTCATAATGTCTGTAATTCATTTTACAGTAAGGTAAAGTTTAAAAAATGAACATTATATGTTGTATTTTCTGGAATAAACTCTAGAAGTTTAAATTTAATTAAAATATGATTTCAACACAAGCGATACAGCAAATATTGAAATCGTTTAATAGTAGACTTTATATTGTATTATTTCATTTTCAAATTAAGCATTTCAACATTAAACATTTCCTCTTGAATATACATATATAATCACAACAATAGAACGATCCTAACATAGATATAGACGGATCGCGGAATGATTACAATATTGCAGGTATTCAACGTGCAATATGAATTGTTTCATATCGCACTTGGCGGGAAACCGCAAGTCCCGCACATGCGTCACGACGGCGTCGCGCGTGCGGCGACACGCGTGCGGCGGCCCAGCGTGCGCCCAACAGGCGAACAGCAATAACGTCACACGAATATCATGATTTTTCGACCCCCGTTATAGCTAGATTTTAATACCTATAAATATTAAATTTAAATAGCGTTCTGATATTATTTTCATTTCCATGTAAATTATCACTTGCCCACAATTTCACGCTTCGTGGACCCCCTCCACTCCGTTCATGTGTGACGTAGCTTATGCATGACACCGAGAAGTAAAACTTCTCTACATTAATAAACTAACAACATGTAAATTGTAACATTTTATTTATTACCTATACATAATTTAAAAACAAATGGACTCCTCGCAAAACAAAAATGGCATAATCACTTAAAAACAACGAACTCAATATATAAAAAAATCCCATTTGATATTCATTGTTATAATTAAAAAATCATTTACCTAATTAATTTCATTGTTATCTTAAATTAATTACAACTAAAGGGACGGAAACAAAGATGAAAGTCAGCTTAAAATTAATGATTGAAATTTATACATATTAATATATAGAATGTATAATTGACACGCCTTAGCCCTGCTTTTACTGTGTCTGTCTTTTGAAAGATAGTATATGCATTAGTAAAAACAAACGTAATCTCACGCCTGCAACCCTCGAACGGGTAGGCAGAGGAATGTAGTATACTCCCACGATTCACCAATCAAAAAATTTAGTATTTGTAATTATTTATTTAGTATTCACACTTTTTCATGATTTCTAAAATGGTTATATTATTTATTAACAAGAATTTAAAACTCCAACTCGCTTAAAAAGTATTCGATTTGACTTAAATGACTGAGTTATTATCGATTAACCGCCAAGACTCTATTTGCAACAAAACCCGCGAAACAACCACAGACAATATGTAGTTAGAGCGGGCCAGCAGCACGCGCGTACGTCAGAGAAAATTGACAGAAACAGAAAGTGCATGCATTAGGTGCGCGCGTCGACGCGCCAAGTTACTGGTGGATACAAGACTTTTACAGAGAAATACAAGTACCAAATTAATAGCTCTCTTACGCTCCCTGCAGACGAGACGGCTCGTTGCCTGGGTTTCTTATCCCATCTGTATATAATACTTACATTTATGGAAACAACTCGCGCCTTCTACCAGCGCAAATTTTATTTTCCCGCCAACTGACAAAAACGTCATTTTAATCAAATCACGTACTCTTTAAACGAGTTTAGTTAGAAATTCTTGATAATTAATAATATTAAACTGATCTCGCAAATGATTACACGCGAATGGCGCTGAGGACCATGTCCTGATGTAGGTACGTGGACCGCGGAGACCAGTTCGAGAGAGTCGGTACAATTGGAATATTTTTTCTGGCACGGCAACATTCGGTGCCATATTCATTGCTTATGTGCGTGAAAGTAAGTAACCTTGAATAATTCAAGACAAGAGCGAGTAGTACGAGAAGTTAGTGCCACCTTCTCGAATGGCACTGTCGGCTAGCGCGAGAATATAATAATAATAAAAATTTGTGAGCAATAAATTATTAAACAATATATGTCTTTTATTACCCAAGGTCGATGAGTAGTCAGAATGGGATGCGATATCTACTTTGAATGCTAATTAATATTATTAAGTCGTAACAAACAATGTGTCTATGAGCGTCAGCAAGTAAAAGTCAACAATAGTATACACTGTCACAAATAGCTGCGAAGATTCGTGAGCCTTCCCGAATACAATCATTTCTGTCCCCCAGAGAATGATCATAATATTTTATAAAATTAATACAAGTCCAATTTATTAACTTATAAACTATTCCTAATGGCAAATTTGTAACTGATCTATTACAGTCCGGCGCATCGCCGAGGGCTCGCCCGCGTCAGAACTTGGTGACCACGTGCTTGGTGCCGGGCGCCGCCCGCCCGCCCTCGGCCAGCGAGCTGTGCCGCACGCCGTACAAGAAGTAGATAGCGTAACCTGCGCGCGGAATACGCTGTTGAAATTCTTACATTCTATATTTCAAATATTCGAAAAGTGACCACCCTTTCTAGAATTTTCCATCAGCTTCTTATAACTTGCTAGATCTCGAAGTTTTCGTTGCGTTACTGTATATAATTTATTATACCGTTAAGGCTGTCTCTTCTATTATATGTTAGTAAGTTTTTCGTTGTTTTAGTGTTATTTATGTTTTTATAGAGAATATTATAATTGCTACTTGTGCTGTGGCAGAAGCAGCAGCGGCCTCACCGAGCACGAGCCAGATGATGAAGCGCACCCAGGTCTGGTAGTCCAGCTGCGCCATGAGGTACACGTTCATGCACACGGACAGCAGCGGCACCAGCGGCACCAGCGGCACCTGCGGCCGACAGGGTAGCAACATACTCGCCGCGCGGCCAGTGCGCGCAGGATATCAATTATAATATCTAGAATTCTATTAAATTATAAAGTCTGAGTCTCTAAATTAGTTGTGAGTCAATGTTTAGTCATTCCTTCATGCATCTCCTCATTGAAAAGGAATGTCCTCGTTTAATGAAATGTCTGTAGAACTTGAGATTAAAAAATGTACATAATCACTCCACGTCAAGCCTTATAGTAATTCTTAGTAACTTCGAGCAATTTCGAAACAGTAATGAAGAGAAAGAACGAGTAGTGCCTATTGTGACGCCTTAAGAGCGTTAAAGAAACAATGTGCATAATACAGTCCCAAGATGCTAAATGAATAGTAAGTACAGCACAGTTTCAAGAACACTAAACAATTGTGAGCGTAATACAGACTTTCAAGAATGGAAAATAAGTAATGCGTACAGTGGCGTCTCAAGGACGCTTAATAACCAGTGGGCATAATTTAAAGTCTCACGACTTGCATGGTGCAGACTCTCAAGCATAATAATGTTGTACGGATGGTGCAGAGTGCGTATGAGGTAGTGGGGAGGGCTCACGGTGAAGGAGAGGTGCAGCACGCTGTGGCGCGGCTGGCGGTACAGCACCAGCAGCAGCAGCAGCAGCAGCGCGCCCAGCGCGCCCGGCGCCGCGCCGTCCACGCGGCCCAGCAGCGCGCCCGCCGCCAGCGCCGCCACAACTGCGCGCGTCACGCGTGGCTGCAGGCGCCGCCTCCACGCCACAAGCCTCGCTCCACGACAAGCGGAAGTGCCACGTAGACACGTACAATGAATGCAGCGTACACACACTGGCAAGTGTACGGAGCGGCGAGCGGAAGGAGACGCCAGGATGTCAATTTTATTCGTATATATAATATGATGCAAATTATTTAACCTGACATTTGCGTGAAATAATGTATTGTACACTTGAAATCTGACTACAATGAAATAACACACTTATTTCATTGTAGTGACATTAAACACATATTTTCAAACCTACATGTTATGTTTAGATATGGGACGCACACGACACACAGCTGTTGGCAAAATCGCCGGGTGTCGCGGACGCGGGCGCGCTGGCACTAGCACCGTGACTAACTCCAGCGCGCCGGCCGCCGACCCCCGCCCGCGCGGCGCCGGGCGTCAGTTGCCTCGTGGCCACACCGCGTGACGGTCGTGTCGCGCTGTCGCTTGTCGCTAGCCGACGAGTTTCTCGCGTAGTATTCGCTCGATAGTTACAGTATTTGCTTTATGGTATTCTATTCTTTCACTCCTTCTTCTTGTGTGCGAACTGGTCATGTGTGTATCTATCGTGCTGACTGTATATTGTGACTTCCATGGTTGTATCTCTGAAGCTGCACGTGCTTTTTATTGCTTGTACGCCTCCACACACGCTTAAATACACACAAACTATTGCTAAATTATAATAATGAAATATCTATTTTTTTTTTATATTTCTTCTGTCCTATAAGTAGGCTGATAAGATGTACCCAATGATATTGAACACACGTTACGAGCAATCATCCAAGGTGGACTGAACGAAGCCTCCCGCGGGACATACAGAATATGAAGATGGTGCACTTGGCGATGTTGGCGGAGAGCGGCGTGGGCGTCTTGAGGCCCAGCAGGTTGAAGGCCTGGCGCACCACGCTGTACGGCGTCTCCGGCACCGGCTTGCTGCCGTTCAGATTCAGTTGACTCTCTTCTTCATATCTACAATAAACATGTTTTTCAATCATTTCATCGGCAATAGCTCGTTCATTGTCTTGTTTATGCTTCTTTGTGACGATATGCTGAACATTAAGCTGAGCTAAGTATGCTATTGGTGATGCCTGTGGTGAGCATTGGATGCACCGTATATCACCAATTTGAATAGGTTGGCGACAATGATAAATAATACTTCTATACAATAGAAGGTAATATATAACGGTTATCTGTCGTAAGACAGATAACCGTTGGAGCAGACGTGTTCTAGATTGGAGACCACGTCTTGGCAAACGTAGTGTAGGGCGCCCTCAGGCTAGGTGGAGTGACGATATACGCAAAGTGGCTGG
>DWEI01003348.1:0-12939 GCA_018245875.1 Mysoria ambigua | reverse complement strand
TAATGGCGAGGGAAATGTTACAAGGGAAACTCTAAACTCAGCTTAAGCTTCTCCATAATGATCTGTAATGTTTCTAAAGTCTGCTAACTTGCAATTATTCAGCGTGGCAAACTGGTCTTAAACTAACTCATTATGAAAGAAAACCAGGAACGGCGACAAAGGGGTAGAGAGGTTGAGGGTTGTGTTTTAAATTATGCACATGAAATGTTATAATACGTTACTTCACGCCTATAATCCCTGAAGAGGTAGGCAAAGGAATGTAGATCATTCCCGCGATTCACCAGTTACGTTTACATCAGATATTTATCACATTACGTTCACCTCCCGGTCCTGGGTTCAAATCCCGGGTCGTGGACTACTAGCTTTTTCTAAATTTCTAGTTATAACTCGGAGTCTGCTAATGTGATCAATGGCAATAGGCTCACCTATTCCACAGAGCGATGAAAACGAGGGATTTAATTTCAACTGTTTATTGGAACACAATCGATCATCTCAACGCAATTAACGATTTAAGAGCTGCAGCTACAAGCCACAAATAAACAGGAACAACGCTTCATACGCATGGAGCTGTTCTTGTCAGCCAATTAAGCGAGAGACGAGGGCGTGCGTCGTCGCAGGAGCGGGCGCGCACCGCCGTCTAAATGAATTGTTATATTGGAGGAACACGCGCAAGTATGACTTACTTACTGTATAAGACGCTTTATGTTAAATTAAATTACATTTAATATATACATAAGCTACTAGATTAAATATATACATATATAATTATACAGTAGGTACATATACTCCATGATATCTAAGAAGTTTTGATGTCGTATTATCAAAATTATCATATTCATTTTGATTCTTCAGTAAGTTTTTTCTAACTTCTCTTCCTCATCTATCATATCTATCTATCATATCTATCATACTATCGGACAGGACAGCATTTAAACGATACAAAATCAGATCAGTTCATTATTATGATAAAACAAATTAGGTCATATCGAACACATTTTTTTTTATTAGGTAGGTATCTATTCAACAAATAACTCATATAACTAATAAAAGTCATATAAGTTCTGAAATTATGTTTAAAGAAGATTGCAAATGTCTGGATACATGCTTTCTGTCTACTTGTTTACTTTTCTCTTCACATAAAAAACGGTCAAAAAAGAAAAAAAATACATCATGTATTGACCGGTGAAGTATACAGCTTACCATGCTGTAGAGGGTAATCCTATTGTTATACTGGGCATAAATCCCGATTCATGCCAATACTAGAAATTTCAAGTTATAAAATCTCAATAATAATTTCCCCCACCCAAATAAGGACGCTTGTAGCAGCTAGACTACAAATAATCCTACATCTAATACATTCTGAGAATTACATATCATGAACATGTGGCGCAATAAATATCGCCTGACCGACGGCTAAGCGGGCACCAGCACGCTCGGTCCCACATGAGGTGACATGAACTATTAAAACGTTCCTAGCTTCTGTTACTGGGAGCCACGTCCGCTCGCGTCTGCACTGCTCCCAGCAACGCTAAGTTACATAGGTTTGAGGTAACAATAATGTTTATTTAACGTAACATCTTTTATATGTTCGCTGCTCGTGTTTGAACGGCAAATCGAATTTGTGGTTTCTTTTAAGTAGAAAAGAGTATCGTTCAAAAAAATAGTCGCCGTTCAGTGTAGGTATTAAATAAAACACTGAATATACGGTGACGTAAATTAAAATTTACAAACATTTCATTAATTAAACATGACTAAAAATAAATAAAAACTTTTTAAATAATATCCAAAAGTGGAAAGTTGAAAGAGTTTTTAATGAAATCACAAAGAAAGTTCACATCTTACCTAACTTATCATATTAAGGATTAAAGTTCCACAAAATAATAAAACAGTGTTACAAGTTACAGTATACCAAATCCGTAGGAAAATTTCCGAAGCAAACTGAAGCGAAGCGCTTCGCTCGCAAAGTTCATAACAATACAGAAAGTAAAATTAATCAAAGTCTTAAGAAGAGCACGCGATATATCTTTAATCTTTCTTATGCTGCTTCATTTCTGAAATTCCAGTGTTAAGGTTTAGCTAACACTACGGAGACCTAAGCGTTTAGCTTTAATGATTTCATACACATATACCTTAATATCGTCTTGGACCTATATTGGAATATTTATTCACCGATTACTCATATTCAATGAGACTACTTAACGTAACTTCACTACTTATAAATAAAAAAAATATTAATTCATCGTAAATGAAAGTGTTGAAAACATTCTGAATGCCATATCATATCAAAGATTTTATAAATTTTACATGAAATACTCACAGTCATAAAGCATACTCGTGTGTTACCCAGTGGTAAAATAAGTTCATTGGCTCACCGGCTGGCGACCCTGGCGGCTGTCCCGAGTGTCGCGTTTGACTCCCGCCAAGGACGAACATTCATGTATAGAGCACGACTGTATATTAGAAATGTGTATAGAAGTATCAGGGGTCTGGTTGCCGCGGCGCAGGCCCTCTGGTTACTGGGGCTGTATGCGAGATTTCCCAAGATTATAATTACGATCGTTTGCTATAAAAATTTTTTTAATAATATTCCAAATTGTCCAATTATTTATTTTACATTGCGTTATTATGTACATCAGCGCTCTTTGCTGTTTTCTAATACAGCCGCTCATATTTTTAACCAGCATCTCTCAAATTATGGTGCAAGTTACAGCTGTTCTTCTTAAATATAAAACCGTTAGGCTGTCGTAACTCTCGCTCTTCAAAAGTTCGCGAGACGGCCGCCAATCAACATAAAACAAAGGAAAATACCATATAAATGTTAATATTACGAGTCTATCGCTATGTTCAGTCACATATATTACACGGACCGATGTAGGTATCCACGTCGACATTATTGTTCACACATAATCCGCATTCGAATTCCAATTCGCTCAAACGTCTCCCGACTGCTATTAACTTCGGAGTGTTGCCGAGCGGTTCACTATAAGCTATTACAGCGACTGTAATTACGGAATGTTGTAAATCAGATGCCGATAACATCGTCGAGTAATTGTCAGTGGAAACGTCAAAATTATTGTCGACAATGGCACGTTAACTGTGAGGCGGCGGGTGTTTTAATATGACATTTAATTGCGACGCTTTAAAGTTTATTTTATTTTCGCTCGAATACGTCAGTATAACTGCTTAAAGGTATTTCCTTTGCAGTAAAATTAATCTGTGCGTTATAAAAGGCAACGGCGCGCGTGTCGCCGCCGATAGGGCGCCGTTCACGTTTGACGGCCGGCAAAATACAGTTTTTCGCACAATAACATAATCTTCGTGTGCGGCTAGCGTGGATTGTATTCCACAGTGGCAGAAAAGTCAACACGTGTAACAATTCTGTTATACCAGTTTGAAATTCAGTAATTGATACGAAGCAAAATTCGAACTAAGCTTTTTGGCTACATTAACGTTAAAGACAACATCAGCAAAAGTAGATCAAGTATAAAAACGTATCATTACGCCTGTAATCCCCGAAGAGGTCGGCATAGAAGTGTTGAATACCCCCACGTTTCAACAATTCTGTTGACGTCCTTCTACGGAATAGATGGTGTTTCACTGCAATGCACCGGGAAAAAATCCAGACTCTAAGCAAAAACTAAAAAATCTAAATCCAGTAGTGCCCGACCCGGGATTTGAACCTTGTTCTTCCCGATCGACTGTCGCATGTGCAATCAATACGACCCAAAAGTCTGTTAATAAATAAAGTAACACTTCAAATAACATGCTGATCTGTAGCATATTACAAAAGCGCAGCCTTGTATAATTTAATTGCAGTAATACACATATTATGATACACACAGGTGATAAACGTTACACCATTAAATTTTTACAAACAATATGAATATCTACCAGCCTAAACGAACTAAAGTTTGACATAAGTGCAAAATTCGCAACGAAGTTGTTTTTCAGTACAAAATTGTTAAACAAATGATTTTTATGACATTATATTATTCTCATTCAAAACGCAACAATTGTAACGTTTTCAAAACTACACGTGGCCGGTTACGACACCGTAATACAACTAGCGAGAGACATATTTTTCCATTATGTACAAAACTGGCCATAACTTTTGATTGGCGCGTTCCGATTGGCCGATATGTGATGGGGCGAGTGACCCCGGATTATGTGTTTAGTGGAAGCTATTGCGGGTTATGGCTAACGGAGATATATTACAAAATAAAATTTCTCATTTCGATATTTTTTCGCGTGTTTTCGTCTTTGTTGTTGGGACGACAATGAGACACTTAAATGTAACGTCATTCAAAGGAGCCCTGAAATACTTATGTTCCATATGTATAATATTTAGGTTGTTCTGTAAAATCTTATGTTAAAAACTAGATTAAAGTTTTCATAGTAACATCTAACAGCTACATTGACTTTCATGAAGTAAAAATAAATATACGAAACACTAGGTACAACAAAAATATATTCAACCGTTTTACTAGCTCAAAATTCAAATTATTTACTAGACCGGTTTCTAACCGGTACCTATAGGTACCGGTTAGAAACAAAACATGTATTTTAGTGAACCGACCGATGGTAAACATAGACAGATTTTATTGTTTCAACACACATCGTCATAATCGTTAGTCTATTTTCGTCCACCGCTGGATTTGGGTCCCTCCAATAACACGTCACATACAATACAATACATTTATGATATACATGTAAAATATAAAATTTAAAACCATATGACACGGGCGTTCAGTTTTGTTGTGACAAAAAACCAATATAGTTTTATTTTTGGACGTCGGCTGTCTGGCGAAGAATTGATTCCGATAGAAATCCAGATCGCTCTTTGTTACATCTGGATATCGGGCATTCATACATATGGAGGACATTTCATAGATATGGTAAGCATATTGGATGTGGTAGCTGCGGATTTTTTACGATAATGACGTCGTCATTTCTAGGTTCCCTGGGCGGTGACGGCGATACTCCGGGACAACGGGTAACTGAACTTCGTAAGCGTTCTCATAACACTTTTACGGCTAAAATATTACAAGTATTGAAAACCATAAACAATCATTGCTTTTAAAATATTTACCATCGTCGCCCCCGACGCGAGATTCCTTTTGAAATAAAAAAATACGACTTTAGCTTTCACGATGTTTTCGTTCACCATTCTATCCGGTAATATTTTTTGTTAATGACGTATAGATATACGCTTACCTCTGAATATGAAGGATCGCTTTCATCCAATATCAATCTTAAACATCTGCAACCTCTTGTTTAATTTAGTTATAGAACAGAAAAAAATATACATTTTCTATGTTATTATTATAAATAATAATTGTTATTTATATTTAACCCTCGTAGGATACGCAAAAAACGCGTATAGAACTGATCATATGAGTACATCTCAGTAAAGTCATTTGAAATACTATTAGTAAAGTAATTTGAAATACTATACAAATACTAAATGTCAAATAATGTTTTTATAATTGCACTGCTACTGAAACATCAAACACTTAGGAAAAAATATATAAAAACAATCGCACACTAGTGACAGCGTAAAACTGTTTTTAAAATATCATTATGCCCTTGCTTGTTTGCGATATTGAAATTTGTAAAGCATTGGAAGTTGCTCGCCGCACGCCAAGTGCTATTCCTCTGTATCCAGTAAGCTCGCTTATTTTTGTGTCAAACACGAGAATATTCATGTATAACAACCGTTGATCTCATTTTTATCGTAGTTGCCATTGAGTCTGGATTAAGAGGCTCCCCCCTATTCCACGAAGAAACGTATAACGTAACTAGCGAGTCTTGGGAGACTACACTTCTCTGCCTACATATTCGGTGAAATACACGCGTGATGTTATCTATTACGTCTTAGCTACTTGTGCTACATCCATGTTATATAAATACGTAACACACAGTTTGTCGTTGCCTCGTTGGTCGTGTTAGTTGTAAGTGCGAGTGCCGATCGGGTAATATCGGGTTCGATTCCCGGGTCAAACACTACAAAATTTTCTAATTTAGATTTTCTAATAGTAGTTAGGAGTCTGGATATGTACTCGATGCATGGCAATAGGCTCACCATCCATTCCATAATGTAAACGTAACTGGTGAATCGTGGGAATGCTCTGCACTCCTCTGCCGACCCCTTTGAGGGTTGCAGGCGTGAAGTTACGTTACGTTACTTCGTTTTATTGCGTAGAATGGTAACACAGATTTGATTTAGAATGTTCAGAATTTATTGTCGACTGATGTCATTTTACATATTGTATAAGGGTACAAAAATGTCAATATCACTTAAGAATATGTCATTTTTAAATTATAGCGGAAAATTATTTGCACCGACTGGTATATAAGTCATATAATATATAAGTCAGATACAAATCAGAATATTCTTTGTACGCTTTGTCCTAGAAGAAGATCGGTTCCACAATTTCTTCAAATATAAACACTTTAAACAAACAACGGTATTATTATAATACTACTAATAGCACTGCTAATAACAGCCGCTAATATAAATACTGTTAATACCGCAATACTAACAGTGTCAGCGATGCAATTTGTCGGGGTCTTTATGGTTGGTATAACATAATGAGTACTAACAGCGCGAGACGGACGCGCCGCCACCGACGGCCGACAAATTGAGAGATTTTCGTCTGCATTCACCGCGCTCGCTTTAAACGGCATCTGTATACACGCTTGCCGATGCACGTTGTAACTTAAACGTTGATAATCATATTAATATTTCCTTGCGGTAGCTCGGAATGTGTATCTGTGCCCGGTTATGGAAATTGGCTTACTCTCTATTATATGGCTCACCACCTATTACATCGTGGGACGTAAACGTAACCGGTGAATCGTGGGAATGTCCTGCATTCCTCTGCCTACCCCTTCGCGGATTACAGGCGTGAAGTTACGTTCTCTATTCTATGGAACTTATATGATTACCTCTGGGAAATGTGGGCGTGATGTTATGTTATAGATTTTTTTTGATAAAAATTTAGTGAAAAAATTTTGCACATTAGAGAATGGTCAATAGAGAATATGTAGTCTAAGTCATTAGAGAATATGGTCTCTAAGGCGTGTAAAGTTCCTAACACAAACTTGACCAGCGTGGCGCACAGTTGAACGATGAAAGGGTCTAAGATAAAATATTTAAATTTTAACACATTATTAAAATATTTACAGAAAATAAAAGAACACGTAAAATCACATAATCTATAATCCCCGAAGAAGCGAGCAAATAAATTTAGTACACTCAATGCTCAATACTCAATAGTAAATGATAATACATAACTAATTTACATTTTTGTAACTTGTTATATGACACAATGTATCTGTTTCATGAAAAATGAGGAACCGGTGTCTAAACTAGGGCAATCTGTTTTATGAGTCGTTGGGACACAAGTTTTATTAACTGTGTACGTCAATTTCAATACAATTTACTGAATTTTTATTTATATAACATTGTAGCAATTTCGTTTTGTTCTGTTTTCCTAGTATCGATTGATATCGCAATGTTCCCAGCGCTCCTTCACAAAAAACGCACGCAAGTAAGTATTGAGACATACAATTATTGAGACATACAATTATTGAGGCATACATATTATATGATTATGATTTAAATATGTTTAAAAACATATTATATTTGAAAATGCGGTGATATTTCTCTATAACTCTATGTATATATGTTTGCATTTAAAGAAAGAAACATCCGACTGGTGTAGTTGTAATAATATAAATATCGTGTATGCCATCTAATCCCTAACTGAGCATCAAGAGAGCTATTAGCACAGTAATCAGGAGATAAATTAAATTATATAAAGATAAACATACACTTAGATCGATTTTTTTATACCCAGACACAGAACAAATAGACATATGTGCTCATGACACAAATGTTTATTCTGGATTGAAATGGAACCCACGACCCGCGACGCAACAATAAAGTCAATCAAAGTATAACATTTCAAAAACCAGTTAGTTAATAAACTTCTTTATTCCGATCTTTTGTCGCTAGCAATATTAAATCGTACCAACGCGTTCTATTAAACGGAACATCGCAATAATAAATCGTTCAGTGAACTAAACAATTACAAAGTAACAAAGGGAATTACCTAAGTATTAATTCGTCAAAGCGGAGGCTCCTTGGAGCGGAAAAATAAAACCCTCGGTGGAATCCCGCCGCTGCCGAGAGTGACTCGAATAAAGAGATAATTGTGATAACCCAGTGGCGGACGTTTAAAGTGGAACGAATCAGCTCATTTCCCGATGAGTCCCAAAGGGTGTAAAGGCCAGACAGTAAAGAATTGTAATAAAAATAAAAACATACGACCTTGTATTCAAGACATTTCTGTAGCGTTTAGCGTTAGCATTCTGTAGCGTTTTCAAAACTGCCGAATTGGAATACATAAATTTATAATTTTGTTTTATGCAATATTAATGGACATAAATTGCAATCTAAAGTTTTCAGCAATTTTAATATGTCTGATCGATTGATAATTATTTTGTACAGTTTGTTTAACTTGATCAATAAATCAGTGATGACTGTTATTATTTGGCCGTCCCGCGGATCGGCAGGGGTCAATCCTGCAACTCCAGACATCCTGGAGCATAGACATTCTGCCGCCTTGAAACTTTCGTGATAATTTTAATATTTCATCATAAGACCGTTCCATCACGAAATATTACAATCGATTTAGAAGATCCTTGAAATCCGAAATGATATTATTGACTTTCAACCTCAGAATCACACGATCACATACATTTCCTTGGTTGAATTTAACAATGCCCACAATTAACATGAATACAATTAAATTGTCTATCACTTGTATATATTTTATAACATATTTCGTGCACAAATATATTACAGGTGCAGAGAGATAAAGAACAGTTTAATTTCAACAAGTCGTGTCGCGCTTATTGTAAATGCATAACACACAACATTATGAACAAAGAAGTACCCACTGTGATTATAACGGGTACTTACACATTTCAAATTGAAGTGACAGATTGGACAGTTCGAGCGAGTTTACACAAAAGTAGACGGTTTGTTAAGTTACAGTAACTTGTTGAGATGTGTACGAGTTTTGGGACTTTGAGGGCGGATTGGATGGCCCTCGCCAGCGTCTGATGAGGATCACTTCCACCCGCACTCGACGGGCCGTCCCCGGCATCCGTTGTTTACGAATATGTCCTATTCATATTTGTATATACATAATTCTATATAAATACTAAAATAGGTACACAATTATTCAGTGCCACAATTATTATGATTAAATCAAGCTTAGTTCATTATGGGATCGACAGTTGTAGAATATATATTTGAATTGATATCTTAATAAGAAAGATGATTACGTCGAGTTCCCGAACACTTTGGCGATGGTTACCGACGGTAACCAAGCAAGGCCGTTCAAGTTTGTTAATTAGTAAATAACATATACAAATGTTATACAAATACATTACTTCAGTGCAAGCCGGGCGCTGTGGGATCTGATGCTTCTTCTCAAAAGTTAGGTATATATTTCAAGTAATGCTGTAATATGCTGAAAGTCCTCAAGTAGCCTCAGGACTTTTCTGGCCATTATGACCATACTTGAGTTAGGTAGTGTAATGTACAAAATGTAAATATCAAGTGCGTCATTACAGTATTAAAGCTGTAAAGTGGCCTCGAGTATTATAATTGCTTCTTCCATTTGGAGGTTTATGTCGAGGGCACACGAGGGCGTGACTCAATCTGAGGGCAGTAATTGGTGGTCACCGGAACGCGTTCTAGAAATTTCACTTGAAACTTCGACTATAGAAAATTTAATTGTGTTCACAATTTGGTTATAAATTAATTCTAAGTACACGAACACAATATTTTCATTTATTTTAGTTTACGGAATCGTTAGTTTTTGACAAACCTAAAATGAAGTTTGCGATAGATTTTATGAATACGATAATCCAACAACAATAGTTTCATCACCAACTGTCACTAATAGATCATTTTTATTATTAAACAATCAGTATAATATATTGGCCGTCTCTCGCTAAGCGCCGGCGCGTCGTGACGTCACGCGGTGCGAACAGCGCACGCGCGTCTGTGGCCGCGCCGCGGTCGTTTTTGTGGACATTTTTCATCGCGAATTAATTCCTCGAAGTTACGCTATTAAGCCGCGTGAGAGATAACGGCTTAGTTTTTACGAGCGCACGCGTCGCTCGTCAATTTTTTACTTTCCATCGACCATTATAACTTTTCGCATCGCCGCAGAATAGTGTGGAACGCTTAGGGCTCGGTTATAGGTTTTAATTAAATTTCTATGACATTGATGTGCATATATTAATATACATCATGGCAGATCTCTTACAGTTAAGCAGAATACCTTCGTTCTTACAGAACTGCCGCGCTTTTTACACTTTCATCGCTCTCTTCAAACACGCACGCCGGTCACGGAGACTTTTCATATAGTCGATGGATCCGTAACGGCCTCAGGATTTCGCGAGCTATATTCCCGCTGACAATAAAATTAAGTAGCTTTGAGCGGCGGTGAATAATCGACTTCAGCTGCGTCGCGCGACTTCAGCTGAAACTTTAATTAGAAATTGTTAATTAAACTTCTTAACGCGATATCATTTTTCATTCGTTTTCGCATTAATTTAAATGTTTGTACCTACTTCACAAAACTGGTACCGTCTGGGAGACTACTGTACACATCTGCTGAGCGAAACAACTAACCGTCTTTATTCTTACTAACGTAATCCTTTTCGTAACTTAGCTCACTGAACTATCTATCGAAACCAATGTGGTAATATTAACATGTCAAAGTGAGTGCTTCCCGAGCGGCCGGCGCCGCATCGTACAGTTCGTATATCACGTCACGAGATAAAAAAATGTCAATACCATCAAGGTACAAAATATTAGATATGTATAAAATGTATCAACGTTCCCATAAATAATACTATCTAACTTTATATAAATAAGGTCTCTAGTAATGCCAGTGGCGAGTGTTGTAGAATGGTGTACATATAAACTAAACTAATTCACGCTAATTCAATACGCTAACAAATTATTCTTTGCCGTGTTACGTTTCGACATAATATTTTTCATATCTATAAATATTCATATATACTAAAAACTTTTCAATAAAAAATATATAAGAAACACATAAAAACAATTAATGTATACTCTTGCACTAAGCAAAAATTTCTGGGTTATTTTTTTTTTATAATTTATGTCATTTTGACGGTTGCATTTTGAGTTGTTTTCCAACCAGCAGCGGTCCTAAATTTAACTGCTCTATCCCAGCGTCTCACGGGACTTTGCTAGACTAGACGTCTGGTCACAGTAATATAAAAGCCATCAACATCGATAGATACCGATATACATATCGATAATGAATTTGTATAACTTTACCCTATAAGTAATTTATAAATGATAAATATGACGTATATAAATTCTAAAAAGAGATGGAGTAAAATTTATAAATTGTACTCGTACAGAGCCAAATAAATTGAGGTTTTATAATCACAACGAATTGCGTTTCAAAATAACACCCCTCAAAAACACTATGACCCAAATGTACATGTCGTTATCTGTTTATTTCATTTTCGCGTAAACATTCCCGTTATGATACATACACAGATCTACAAAGAGATAATCAGGCTGCGCGCTCGAATCCGCGCGTTACAAACAACCGTAAAAAGCTCCGCAGCTAACGAGCTTTCGACATTTGGATGGTATTATGGAAATTGTAAGCTTCGCGCACACCCTTACAAATGTTTACATCGCGATTAAATATAGACGGGATGTCGTGATCGGTACAGTTACACCGTTTTAATCCGGCAAACGGGGAGCCCCGCGGCTCAGTTCACCGCCGACATCAAGCCACGTCGTATGTAGTTGCCTTACTTGTGCGGACATGTCATAATTTCCCTAATTACTGTCTCTGCTGAGAGCATAAGGGCCGAATCAATGTATCGCCTTACAGTCTTGACACTCTTGCATCTGAAATAAACTCTTCTCCTTCAAGTCAGTTGAGGCTTGACACGGGTAACTAAAATCATTATTCCCTTGGGTGCCGCGGTAAGTCAAAGTTGGCTCACTGCGTCATTGGGTCACGTTTGCTGGCACTAATATCATCGAAAAGAAAACTCGAAAATATAACGCCTGCGTTTTCTAACTGCGACTATGATACCTATAATTTATTGAAGGATTTTTTTTTCAATTCTACACTTCAAGGGTAACTGAAAATGGACACTCGTAAGTGCCCGCGGAGCACGCTTGCGCTGAGAGCTGGTAAGAATGCACCCGAGAGTGGTTTTAAATTATGAAGTGCTCGCCGGTGTATGATTTACGGCGGGCGACGGCGTTTGATTAATGTGCGCCGCTTGCGGGGAGGGGAGCGCTAACAGCCATTGCACACTGTCCGGACGCGAATCGGTGCACGTACTGTATATCTCAAGTGCCTTTAGATCACGTTTAATAGCTGGTCTTCGACGTTATATTGGTCGATTCGTTACATATCTTTGAAGCCTAGTGTGGGAACAGTGATGCAATGATTGCAAGTAGTAAATATATGTATATTTAGCTAAAAATACTTTTCAATGCCCGACGCGCAGCGTATTTATAAATTATTTTTATGGGACACATTCGTATATGTGTGAGTTCAAGTTGTTGTAAAAGTAAGTTTACGTAAAACAAAAAATTAAAAAACTTTTGATATGTAGAAGTAAAAGGAAAGCTTACTTTAAATGAAATTGTATTACAAATATCTTATAATTTGTAATTGTCCAATAATAATGCATTTCTGATTATTTATATATACTCCTGCCTCGTTGGTTGTGTTGGTTGCAGGTGCGACTGCCGATCGGGAGGTCCCGGTCGGGTTCGATTCCCGGGTCGAACACTACAAAATTTTCTAATTTAGATTTTCTAGTAGTGGTTCGGAGTCTGGATAT
>DWEI01003347.1:0-12943 GCA_018245875.1 Mysoria ambigua | reverse complement strand
CAGAGGAATGCAGAATACTCCCACGTTTCACCAGTTACGTTTACGTCCCACTATAAAATAGGTGATGAGCCTATTCCTATAACTTCGGGCACATATCTAGAATCCGAACCATTACTAAAAAGTCCAACCCGGGTATCAAACGTGGGACTTCCCGATCGGCAGGCCCACTTGCAACGAACTCAACATGATAAGATATGCACACCATAGCGCTATCTAAGATCTGTGAACTCCATCAACGTCGACTTAGCCAATATAATAAAGTATGGGCCTTAACCCTTCTTATTCTAAGAAAAAAACATTGTACAACATTGGAATGATCATATGGTTAACGATAATGACAAAAATCTTTGAAAGTCGCAGACGCAATAGTTAAGTAGGTAATATAGACTTGTAATCTTGTAGAATTAATCAATAATCAACAGTTATTAAACGAGATCGTTTCCAAGAGTGCTATGGAGTATAATCGTGTGGTATTTTTTATTCTTATAGCACATAGTATTTACTCTTCGCATGCGCCTGATCTATTTATCAAGCATCGTACAATATAAATTTATATTTCAGTAGAAAAGACTGCAATATAAGTAAAAGATGAGTTAAACTGTACCTACTATTCTTATCTAAGTGTAGGTTGATTAATTTATCGTCTGCCCGCAATAAATTATTTTTGGCTCAGTGAGCAATAAACCGTGGGGCAAACAATTAGTTGTTTCTGAGAAACTCTCCTTGTGTTAGATATTTCTTCGTACTGAAGAATGTGTTCGAGTACATATTCTCTATCAAGTCCTTTTTTCCATTGCGGAAAATACCTGTATGCATTTGTGAGACTTTATAATCACAATGTTCATATTCATCATTACCAATTCAAATTCAAAATCACCATTTACTCGATATTTATTCATATTAATTATAATCAACATTCACACAAACAACAGATAATTCACATAAATCATAAACCCTCTTGCGGTGGATAGAGGTGCGGGTACTACAGGAATATCATACTCGAAATTTCTAGAAGTGATTAGGTGTCTGAATGTGTGCTTTTACACACACCAAGCATAATTCTAGACGCAGTCATCGCTCACACCGTATTTCGTGGTCAAACGTATCTGGCGAAGCGTCAGTATGTAATGCACTGCGCAGCCTATTCCTTTAGCGATCACAGGCGTGATGTTACCTATTTATGTAGCTGTAACGAGCAAACACGCTAAACGCTTAAAGGCGTTTTTATATGGTATATCAATATTGTTCAACGCGTTGAGATTCAAAACAGATTTGGGCTACGCATGACTGATGGCCCGCGACACTAACGACACAATAATACGCGCGACCCTTTCACCGTTTTTTTAAGCAAGGGTGAACTAGACTCCATTAATCTCGAACACTCGGGGTGCAATATCAACACAATTAGGTAAAAAAAATTGAATATTAAGTGCCAGCCATTAGAGCACGCGTGGGCAAGACAAATGACGTCTAATATTCCCACGTAGATGGTGCTGCCGGCTGGCTATATTGAATATGTGATTATTAAACACATTTCTCAGCTCCCGACGGTCAAATTCCACTGACGCTCTGCATTACTCTCTGCACTTTAAAAGTAAATAATACAATTCTAAAGTTTTTCAGTCTTCTTTTTTGTCTACCTTCTAAGAAATCGATTTAAGATATAACAAAATAAGGATACAAGTGTTTTATTTATATTTCATTGATAAACACCTGAATGTTTTAGTGAATATTCTGTTTACATCTTCATTCTTTACAATAAGTTAATATTGACTAAAATCACGTGAACTAACTTCCCCTTAAGAGACTAAAATAGTGCCAGTGGACATTTAATTAGAAATATTTAAATTAGAAATTTAGGTTAAAATAAAATTACTTATTAGTCTTAGGCTAGATTGTAATAATAATGAGGAATTACGGTATTAAGTACCTTGAAATATCTAAAAAAACTTCATTCTTCTTATTGTTTCTTTAAAAAATAAAACAATTACGGTCAGAGTCAGTCACGCGGGTCACGTGTAAGTTTGGCAATTACATGTAATATCGCAACATCACTCCTGTAATCCTCCAAGAGGTAGTTAATATTTTTTTTTGAAAATAACGTCGTTTTTATTGTAAAAGAAAGTGGCGCGAAGCAGGATTTGAATCCAGAACCCTTGAAACGACGTGCTGAATTTGGAATTACTGCTACCCTTGTACCATGTATTGCCTGGAAATAATTGTTAACGCTCTTTGGTGGCCATAAAACCAGTTTAAAATCATCGAACTCAGGGCTTAACAATTAACTCGTATCTCTGCACTGGAGCAGCATGGTGAAATATGCTCCACCTCTTTCTCAGTAGCAGGAAATCCCCGCTAGAGCGATGGAAATAAATAGGAATTGTAGCCAATTGTAAACACTTTTTATACGTGTCCTTGAAATGTGACACATGTATTTCATTACACCATCTCTTGTAACACACGATCAATTTCTGGTGTAATACAACGTAAAGTTACAAGGTCGAAAAACATCTGTGTAAAATTAGCGATTATCTCTGCCGCAAGTCGCCAGAAATCTGTTACTGCGTCAGTGACTCATATATGTATCATTGATATATGGCACAATATTACACAGAGTATATGATATCGACCCTTCTATTTTTCCACTGCTGGAACATAGGTCTCCTCTCAGAATAAGAGGGTAAAGG
The DNA here is from genome assembly GCA_018245875.1 of Mysoria ambigua. NCBI lineage: Eukaryota > Metazoa > Arthropoda > Insecta > Lepidoptera > Hesperiidae > Mysoria > Mysoria ambigua. The sequence continues at coordinate 10,256 of DWEI01003347.1, read as the reverse complement.
CCGTAGTCTGCGACGCTGGCCGAGTGCGGGTTGGCAGACTTCACACGCCTAAGAGAACATTTTTTTGAGAACTCCAAGGTGTGCAGGTTTCGTCACGATGTTTTCCTTCACCGTAATAACAAGTGATATTTAAACAAAGTATATGTTTGAATACAATACATATATTTTCCTGTCCACAAAAAATCCGACCTGTGTGCAGGATATCTATGGGATGAGATGAGACGATCACATTATTTTCTGAATAATAAGTTAGGACACCTCAAAGCGAGGGTGAAGGGCTTTTTCTGTGGACATACCATGATCAGGCTAGATCGCAGCTAAACTCTGGCATGTTATTATAATAATGTTAGACCTAGGTGGAATGTTTATTTCGTTTTATGAAAATGAAAATATCAATTGGTATATGTATAACTTAACCGTATGCGTCTAAGTAGTATTAAATTTACTAAGTATATTCCCAGTGAAAAGCTTTCAAGAGAAAATTTTCCCAACAGATCAGGCAGGCAGCTATACATATTTAAAGTCTGCAGAAGCACTGGAAAGTATTAAGTTGCCGACTTGCGCTTTCAAGTTTGAATGCTGATATTTATTATTTTCTCGATGTCTGAAGATCGTATCGAATTTATATATTAAACGTATGCGATGCGTTAGTTCTATGAATATTAATAATACAATAAATGATTAAATAGTTACATATGTGTAACTAAAAGTTAACGTTATGTCTGTAATCCCCAAAAGGTAGACAGAGTGTAGACGACACCCACATATCACCAGTAGACAGAGTATTGTAGAAACCACATTCCACAACTACATTTAGATCTATATGCCACCACGACTTGAAACTCTAACTACAAATTCGAAATACAAAAATCCCGTCGTTCCGAGAATCCGGGAACCGGAATCCGGGAAACCGGGAAAATCCCGGTTTCAAACGTCTCGATCAGCAGTCGCGCTTCCTACTCAACTAACGAGGCTGTTTATATATAGTTGTATTTACTTGGCCACAAACGAATTTAGTTTGCAATATAATCACTCAAAAGAAAACGTCTGCGTTCATTTCTCACGCCAAGTTTTCCGAGTAATTGTTATATAAATGTTGAACAATATTTCCACTGACTGATTTAGTGAAAAATGTATTCAATTTAATATCAGATATAGTGTTTTTTTTATTTTATTATTATTATTCGAAGAACTGCCTCGTTGGTCGTGTTGGTGGCGTGCGCGAATGCTAATAGAGAGGATATGGGTTCGAGTCCTGGTTTGGGCACTATTGGACTATTCTGACTTAGATTTTCTAGTAGTGGGTTGGAGCGTGAATGTGTTCCCGGATTAAGGCAACAGATTCACTGCCTATTTTATACTGGGACGCATACGCAATAATGGGACGCATATGTATATAGATATGTGTTTTTTATAATACTATAATCAATACTGCATAGCTGTTGTAATATTTATGTTAAAATTAAATGTGGGTGCATATCCCACTTATTTTTTACGCGGCAAGGTCTTAGAAGAAAGTCTTTTCAAACATCCAATAAAAAATAGATCAAAACGAACAAAAGTGTTGATCAGCTGCAGGGATTATTTTGTGTCGATATTTGATTCCACAACTTGTCTACGTGCGTGCTCTCTGTCTACCCCGTAAGGGACATGGCGTGAAGATATTTATGTATATGTGTCTACGTCCACTATATATTACAGTGATTACTTAGCGTAGAATGTGTTATACATTCTTCAGTTGTTGGGAAAGTCCATAAAAAGTATCGATTAGAACCACGAGCTACACGAGACAATGAATTAAGCGAAGATTTATTTGTTGTGGAATAATTTACAGGCACCGCACAGATAATGAGTCTTCGTTATTTCTTCGTCTCGTTGTATTTACGTTCGGTCGCGAGGCAGGTGGCTGTATCGCAGTGAATTTGCTTACGAATTGTGATCTACTTTAATTTATCCTTAATGGGTTTCGAACGAGCCGAGCGCGCCCTGATTGCGAGACTCACCCGAGAGAGATTCGTAGATACCTACTCGTACGTATGGATAAGTGATTTTTAGAAACTTCTAGATGCTTGTATATACCTACTGTCACAGGCCGCACAGCCTAACATTGATTTGTCGATTCGTAGAGCCGTATGGGTTGGTTAAGCAATACGATGAAGATAATCAACTTTATGATTGAAATTGGATTTGTTATAGCGAAAATTTAATAAACGCGTTATAGTGTTACCGTTAAGGTCGATGATCGAGAAAATTCTTTTATATAAAATATTCAATGCCGCGCATAAAACTTTATGTTAAAAAGTATGAACAGCCAAGTAATCTCATTACCAAATTATCTTGTTAAATAAACTCTTAGTAGTCTTTAGCACTGCGTTGCGAAGTTTTACAATTTCACCCGACCGTCATCGCCGCGCCGTGCGAAAGACAGTTTGAAGTGGCGTCTAAAAGGCTATGAAGGTAAAAATCCGTGCAATCTTTAAATAGTAGGTAACTTTGCGAAGTCGCGCTCCGTCCACAAAGGGAACCTTGACTAGACGTCACTACGGGGAATTTGGGAGACAAAGTAAAATGCAAATCCTCATGTATTTCCAATTAGCGCTTGCTTCAGACGCCATCGTCATATAATAAGTTTAAAATAACGTCGCCGACTCCCTTACTAGATTTTGCAAAAGCTATTTCTTACGGTGTACGCCGAGAGTCTGTGTTTGAAATGTGAATCAAAACAAAAATATAGTTTGAGAGCAGATTATGAAGCGCTCAAAGTCTAGTGGAAAGTCTAAACAATATTTAAATAATCGTATCGCAAAATGTGAGAACTTTTTGAGTTCAATATAAAAGTTGTAATATCTTACCGAGTGATTCATAAATGTAATCAAGAATAAGGCAATGAAGATGTTCATCTTAGTCTTCAGGAGTAGCCAATCATCTGTATCTGATTTTAAAATCATACAAATTCGTAGAATTTTAGGAATATTGTAACTATGTTCCACGATTTTTTGTTAATTTAAGAAAGTAACCAATGAGCAAATATCAGAGGGTGCCGCCGACCTTTATTACTCATGGCCTGCCTCTAATACATCGGTTGGAATAGGAATAGGGGTGGCAGAGGCTGTGCTCTGCGATCCTCAACGCCTTTGCCCAGCGTGGGGATTGTGGGCATAACCCCTCAAGGCAAGCGTGTGTCTTGTACTTGACGGATGATGATAATGATTCCAGTATTTATATGTTAAAACTATTATCAAAGTCGTAACATCACTTGCTCCCTGCGTGTACAGCATGTTTTATTTTGTTGAATGAATGAATCCTCTAGTGTTTACGTTTAATGCCGAAGTGCAACGTGAAACTCCCGCAAGCGTCGCTCCGACGGCGCCTACATCGCTCTCGGGGCAGACATCTCCGTTTATAAACAGAATATTTACATCCTCTCAGGTACGAGTGACGATCGTACTTACGAATAATACGCCTGGCAGAATTCAAACGTCTTACCTCGTTGTGAGAAAATCTTTAACGCTTGTAGCGTTCTCATATTTCTGAAGGTGTTTTATAAACGAGTATTTTATATTACACTATCGCATCACACACATTTAAAATAGAATGCTTTGTTGCGATATTAAAAATACAAAATTCTTAATTTTAAACGAACTGTACCAATCGAAAAAAAATATATAAGACATAAGTAAAAAAGCAAAGGACACAAAGAGAAATGTTTATTGTGCATAAACGTCTGCATACTGCTAAATATAAGCCTCTAAGGTACTCGTACGTCGCCGTCTTACATCGTGAGGTTCCAACGTAAATCGTCATTTAAATACTCGGGACGCGTTCCGCGCTGTACTCCGCTGACAAGATGTTCAGCTGCAATGTATATAAAACCCATTAAAATTTACCGAGAGGACGCCACTTCAATTTAATATTTCGTTATTACGTGACGCCTTAGTCTGGTACTATCGCAGTTAAGAATTGGCATTTCATAAATAATAAAACGCTAAGTCTAAGCGGACAGGCATCCTTGAACTAATTAAAAAGACTGCGCACTGATATACCGCTCATAATGGATTTTTATATTAAAAACCACAACTCATGTACGTGATATATACTGTTGATTATTATTGTATACGAGTACAGTCCTTTTTTTCTGGAAAAATCTATAAGTTACACGAAAACAGCTGTAATATTTGTTGAAAGAAATTTTGAAGTCTCCCTCGTACCTGTTGCGACGAGTTACGAGACGCCTCGGACATGAAATCCGTGTGTCAATATTTGAGACGATGCAAATCCATGAGGGCTTTATTAAATGTCTGCGGAAACTTATAGAGAGTATGAAAAAAATATCTTGTTAATAATAGTGTATTTTCCAGCGGTGAGGAATGCTGAGCGGAGTCTCGGCATACCGAAATGCGAGTTGTTTTTGGCGTGTACTTAAGTGAACCCTTACTGCAACCTTCCGAGGAGCGCGCTATTATTCCAGAAATTTGTCCACTTTACTCCCGCTGAAATATAAATCTCGTATATATATTATTTCTGGGCAGATACGCGACGCCGGACAAAACACTTAACCTGATTGACCCTCGGTGGTATTTTTATTGCTTCTTGGTGCCGTGTTCCGTCCTCTTCAATATAGCTTCGAGTTTTTCAGAATACCAAGGATTTTCAAATAAATGAGAAAGGTTCTTAACATTATTATAAACGTAATAGGTCAGATTAACTTTTCATTCGATTCTACTGATATGATTCAAGTTAACATTTCATTTGAGTTAACAATAGGTTTTGTACGTACGTTTCATGAGCCTTTTACAAATCTACAAGTGTGATTTGACGATTTTATATGTCACACTGAATCTACGAGTATCCAGTGTGACATATAAAATAATTGTGAAGTCCAATTGTGTGCGAACATCGAGTTGCGTTTCAAGTTACAATATTCATAGTGTAGCAACAAATTGTGCCTTCAGTCTGCGCCCAGATTGAGACAATAAATTGCATCGTAATGGCATCGTGTGGGCGCCCCGCCCCTCCGCGGCGGCGGTACACATCGGCGCAATCACATCCACCCCCCCGCACATTACGGCGAAATTAAGACAGCTCGCAGCTACCAATATGCAAATCCACCGCTCCCATGTGTTGGGACCTAAACAAATATTGTTTTATAAAGGACGACGGCGAATTTCATAATTCGCTACATTTCTACACGTCGACGAAACATTGTTTGTGCACTGTCACCCGGTGTAAGTGAAGGATACATTTCGCAATTTATGTCGCTTCGTGTCCTAACATGTCGCGTTTGTGTAGCTCAAATAGTTGTGGGACTTTGGCTTTTGAAAACGGGAGAATGACTGCTGAGGTAATACAGTGATTGCAATGTTAACGCACTCGTGCGCTGGGAGGCAGGTACGAGCGGGTATTGCGTGTTCTTTGTTGCGTTGGAAGCTTAGTATTCCTTTGAATTGCTCACCTCGTAAAATAAAAGCGGTATGCATTTCCGCAGCGTATACGTTTGTTCAAACAAACACAAGAATCCCTAAGTTCCTTTTAGTTCGTGATAAAATATCACGGGGTGGTCGGCGCGCATTCCTTCGATACCCTAACCCGGCTCAGCGGCTCGGAAAGCATCTTTTGTGTTTAACGATACCGCGATACTTATATTGTACAAACTGCTTTGAACTACGGACGAAAACAGATTTATATGTTTTCCCGACAAACCTTTAGTCGCTCCAAGCCATATAACACGAGAAAATATAAGAGCACTCGTAATCAGACACCTCACCGACGCCGCTATACGTACACCTATATATTTAATTTTGCAAGCGTTCTAATCTCGTTATAATGATGTCGGATTATCTCCTAAGGGTATTATAATTTGCAAATCCGTACCTTCATTATTGCTTTTATATATTTTATTTATACTTATATCAAAACAACCTAATAAGGAACGTCTCCTCGTACCTTAGGACATCACATTGTTGGTGCCAGTTCGGTTATTGTTGCTTGTTAATAAGATAGTAAAACAAAGCGTAACATCACGCCTCTAATCTCCGAAGACGTAGGTAGAGAGACTATTTTCACACATTCGGCGCATATTCAGACTATATTACTAAATCAAATGTCAAAATTATAAATGTTGTAACTTTTAATAGTGTGACTTTATATCATAATTGAGATATTATTATCATAATTCATTATACAATTGTATTTTTACATCAAAACCAAATCAATAACGCAGATAATATAAGTCGTTTATAATCAGTTTTTAAATAAGGTTGTAAAATTCTAATAAAAATCAACTCCCGCTGGATTTCGTCCGATGCGAGAGAGAGTTCGTTGCAATTTTCCAATACAGCCATCAGAGGTCTGGAACATCCGAGAGGTAGTCATCTTACAAGCTGAATTGATACTTCAGACACGCCGTGAAGCGCTATTCTCTTGAAAGCTTTTATATTATATTATCTAAGACCTTTCAACACGTGGTGGGACCGTCTGTCGTTGCGATCAATCGATTTCGATCCTCGCCTCTCTGGGGTGAAAACTGAGCGCTAGTTTGGGCTATGTAGATATAACTTACGCGAAGCCACAAGTGTATGTACATCTCATACTTTGTTTGTTTATTTTAAGAGCGCCATGATGGAGCTCAGGCTCGTCTCGCGTTTATGTCAAAGCGTAACAAAGTTTTATGACATATTCTAAACTAGTATTTGTTACTAACTATATACGTAATTGTGACTATTGAATGGATGTGTCCGTATTACAAATGAGTAGTACGCATAGGTATAGGTATTGTTGTAACAAGTATTTTGTTTTAATGTTCCAACGTAATGTAACTTAGATAAATTGACGGAAGGTTATACTCATGAAAATTAGGTTAATTTTTAGGATTGAAGCTTCCAATAAAGGGTCTTTTAGTCCCTTATAAAATTAGGTGGGTTTTATCTAATATTAAATATCGCATTTCATAATGGTGAAGGAAAAGGTGTTGAATATAAAGTACTTCTAAAGGCTCTGTCTTCCACCGACCCCAACTTGGCCAGCGTCGCAAATGATATTCTCATCGATTCATTCTGAAAAGAGACATATGTCCAGCAGTAGAAGGACAAACGCGTGATGATGATATTCTCATAACCTTACCCGAATTAAGCTATTTTAATATAATGAGTAGTAAAATTTATCGAAAAACCAAATAAGTACAGATTGTAGTTGTAATAAAACAAACGCTCGGTTAATCTGCTAGTCCAGTGGTCATTGACCCTGATTACTGAGTCGGGGGTCTTGTGGATTCAATTCCCACCCAGGACAAATATTTTTGTGATGAGCGCTTGTATTTGTTCTCCGTCTGGATGTACAACAACCTGTATAAGCGTATATTTTGATATTTTCGTATGTAGTTTATAAACTGTCTGGTTAGCGGAGCCCTGGTTCCGTCTACGACTAAATTGAAATTAGATGGCCTTATATAAATTGGCCTACGTTTTATAACTATTACTTATGTACACTATACAATATACATAAATATAACGTTACATGCGATATATGGAGTTTTTATAAACCTTAATTGCACATACAGAAATCTTGCAAAATTGTAGTCAGATGCTCCGGAATTTAAATGCATAGAGCTTTAGGTATACTTTAATAGTATCTAAATTCATAAATTATTAAACTTTGATAGATATAAAATTTACAAGATTACGATCGTCAGAGAAATCCTTTGAATAATAATACGATTGTTTGTTATTGGCGCAGCCAAATGTTACAATCTTGTAATTTTGTATCTTAAACCTCTTCAAAACACTCTCTCTCAATAATATCCTAAAAACGTTTGAGGGATTCAAAGGTGTCAAAACACTTTAGAAGTGGCATTTTATATCAAATAAAAGTTCATATACACGACAAAAACATTTCCAATATTTCGTTCAAAATCTCTTGATTTTTTTTCATAGGAAACTTCCTGTGCGAAACTTACTCTTTTATTAGTTCGTGTTTTATACGGACGAAACTTTTACTTTAAAACAGTGGGGTGGATGTCTACTCAATTACTGGAGCGTCTTAATTATATTAGATATGCTAGAGACGCCGGATTTGAATTTCAATCGGCCAGCCTCAAACCCGCGTTAGTCGAAAGAATTGTTAATTTTGTTACAATCGCCCGCAGGCTTTTAAATGTAAATCGAAACTTGATCTTGTTATAAGTACTACCTGTATTTGTTCGTATATATATAAAATTATATTCATCGATCAATTAAAATGTTCATTATACCTAGCTACACAAATCTAACATCAACATTCACCAATATATATTTACTAGAGCCAAAGCATGTAAGCTAAGTAGAAGGCAGCCAATATTTCGCCTCGGGCTAGACGTCTAAACATTAATATTTAGTTAGGTATAAGTTGCTCATATGAAGCGGAACCGCGGAATTAGCTAATGTACATACTCGCATGCATATGCGCGCCGGAGTCTGTTGGCAGTGAACCAAAACGTTGCAACTTGCATAATAAGGAATTACTAGTGCATCATAAGATTGCGAAAGTGGACCCTTAGTCAGCCCTGAGCAATTTTCACAAAAGTGTTGGCCTGTTACGCGATTTATTATAATGTATGTAACGTGCAACTGGCCAGTCTGTTACAAAGATGTTATTAGATGCTAAAGATGTTATTAGCATTGCTCATGCATGAATAAATCTAAAAGTTGTACGCGTGATATATGAATAGGTAAAAAAATTTGAAAATAACTTTAAAATATATTATGTACTTTAAAATATATATAATATATTATGTATTGTAATATATTATGTAATATAAAATATTATGTACGTATATGTTTGACTCATTACATAGGCACGTCATAGTATCCACAAGGTGATTGAAATTCTGGTATTATGTTATTTACATAGTAGTCTTCTTATGGTATAACGATATTCTTTAAACCAATAAATAGCCTTCAAACATAACAACAAACTCTCAAAATATTACCTCTATATGTAATACATGAATAATTATTATTATTCAATTTAAAGAATACATATTAAACAAAAATGTAACTTGTTGACGTACAGTGGCGAATAATGTCCCAGGATTACTCAGTTACAAAAAGGCCCATCTATCCTAAAGTTCGATATGAAAATAATTGTAGGCATTATATTGAAATTGTAACAAACTAACAACTTTAATAACGAATACAATAAATTTGAGCAACACATTTTGTAAGAATATTCCATTTAATATTTGAAGCCACTGCTCGTTCTATTCAAAACTATTGGGATTTCCACACTGATTACGCTTCAACAACGTACGTCAAACCTTTATGTGACCTCAAGACGTATGAGTAAAATAGCTTTGTCAGTAAACATTAGACCGAGATTCGACCCGCCAGCCCTTCGCGCGACGCTCGACGTCACCCGTAGCGCGTGCCGTCAACAAACTAATACAAATGCTTACAGCCACATAACGTTGGTTAATGTGTTTCACAGTGTATGCAAATTAAAGCAGACGCCCGCACACATCGGGGGAATTAATGTCTTACGAACGTCTTGTACCGTCCCCGGGGGGGTGAGAACTTAAATTGCAACAATATCGGCTCATACTCCACGTCCCGGTAATAAGAAGATATTTAAATAACATCGTTTCGCAATTCGAAGCCGCTCATTAATATTATAATAGATTGAAGAAGGTTCGCTTTTAATATCTGAGCATGCATGAATGTGCATGCTCAGATATTAAAAGCGAACCTTTTTTGTTACAGAATATACCAGTTAAGTTAGATTTTGCAATTTTTGATTGCGATTTTATTACATCAAATATATTCTACCAACGTTGAATAGAAAAGTAGTAAAATATATTAATTGACATTAGAGAAAGTATTTGATAATTGATTGATAAGTATATAACTTAAAAAAACGAATGCGTTTATAGATATTAACGAAATCTGTATAAAATTATATTATAACGTAATATTCTAACATCACGCTTGTAATCATAGTTAGGTTTACGTCCCACAATGGAATAGGTGGTGAGCCTATTGGCATTCATTCACCGGACCGAAATCCACACTCCGAGCCACTACTAGTCAATCTAATTTTAAAATAAAACCTATTGTGCTCAAGCCAGATAAAATAGGTATATAGGTAGATATATAGGTTTACTATCTGTATACGTAACTTCACGCCTGTAATCCCCGAGGGGTAGGCAGAGGGAATGCAGAACATTCCCACGATTCACCGGTTACGTTTACGTCCCACTATGTAATAGGTGGTGAGCCTATTGCCAT
>DWEI01003346.1:0-12944 GCA_018245875.1 Mysoria ambigua | reverse complement strand
ATATACGATATCTGTATTTATGTTAATTTAGCGATAAGAGTATCTACCGTTTGTATGCATGTATTTGCATCTCTTTGTTATTATTATACTGTCACTTCAGATTCGTCATAGGTTAGGTTACTTGTCGTTGATATAAAGTAATAAGAATATTGTAATGTATTTTATATCATAAATATTCTGTAAGCATAATAATAGACAATACAAAAAGTTTACAAATTGTTACGTTAAAACTCCATAAATATCAACCTGTTAGAATAACCCATTTAAAAGGGAACAATAAGGGCCCTAATTGGAGTGTATCGGTTACTGCAGTGTTTAATTGTCTTTATATCTGTTTCACAAATAACTAATTTAACTAGGTAACTGTTAATTTACCAGTTTATTTAATCGTTAACAGGTAGATCGGATTTTCGATCGGATTTGTTTTGTATGAAAATTTGCTTACGGTTTGGTTTGGATGGGTTTGGTGGACCAGATGTATGAAATTTAAAGTAACCTAATAATAATAATGTAACCTAATGTAATGTAACCTAACACCCTACAAAACTAAGTTAGATATATTTGATAGTACCCTACCCGGGATTTGAACCCAGGACCTCCACGCAATCACGGCAATCACGCATGCAAACGACAGTACCAACGAGGCAGAAACAGAGAATAGAGAGAGTATATAGAGACAGTACATCGAGAGATTATATAGAGAAAGATTTATGAAAAGTTTTTAAATTGCTTTAAAAACATTAAAAAATGTAAAGACTCTTTATCTTCATTCGAGTTCCTAGAAACAGAAATCTTAAGTCTCTGCTTATTACTGAAAACTTAAGTTAGATTCTTTGGCAGAAAAAAATCATAGAACTTGTCGCGGGATGAGAACCCAGGACTACTCGAACAACAATCGCGCTTGCAGCCACTCGACTTGCAAAGTGTCAGTATTTATACATATATGTTAAATATACATTACATGTTAAAGAAATAAACGAATTAAAAATACCTCCTTTAGAACTCTACGAAATAAGCAATCGCTTAACTACCATTATTGCTCGCCCGTACATCAAAGACGCATTACTCGAAGTGGATCCCAATATCTTTTTCCACTACTACTACTACATAACAATTTCTTTAAAAAAGTACTCAGATCGTGTGATATCGGGGTCTTTAGGAAATCACTAACGGCTTACTTGTTATTCCAATTGTTATTTTATCTAACGAAAACACTCGAGTTGGGTTTTTAGGTAGCTTTTTAAGCTGAAAGCTTTCTTCTTAGATTTTCCCAGAGCTCAGTTATATAGGGTCCTTATAGCATATAAGCAATATATTGTATGTCGTTTGAATAAGGGGGATTCGCTGACGGTTAACGAAAGTCATTTTTATACATAGAATATTTTATTAAAGATAAAAACATGTAGTAACATCAATTTGTCAGATAGAATACAGAATAGCGTAGGACATTTCATATACTTTCAGATTTAACAGCAACATTTAAGTAATAATATAACATTATTTTTATAGCAATACATATTTCTATATATTACGTGTATACATATATAATGCAATAATTATAATATCATTCATAATTTCCATGTAATTCAATTCACTCATAGGTTACACGAAATTTATAATTCAATGTTAATATGTTTTACAACAATAATAATAATATTTTATACGATATGCTATTTTTATATTACAATCAGCGTTTTGTTTCCCAATTTCAATTTGCACCCCTAAATGCCTAAACTTTACAGCTAACAATAAGTTAAGTAATATAAAATTTTGGCAACATTCAGTTATGAGAAGTACATTATTCTTAATTTATAGAAGCTACAAAAATATGTGACTTGCAACTTGAGACCCACGTTAGTTGCATATGTAGTTCTTCCAACAGTGAAGTATCGTCCTTTTTCAATTCAAATAGAGTTTTCTGTTCTATTCTAAGATATCTGATAATAATTTACTTCATACAGTACGTATTTGCGCGGCGCCCTCCCGTCATGGGCCTCAAGTTGTCAAACACTGGTTATATAATAATTTAATAAAAATGCAATTTGTTAATTTATAAGTGTCATAAATTTATATTAAAAACGTTCGTAATAATATTTTGAAAATGAGTGCAACAAATTTAAACAATTGATTATAATTTTTATGAATCACATTTACTTATATTTTAACGGAATATTTGTTACGTAAATAGTACATCCAACATTTAGAAGAACATTCGTGTCAAGCATTAATTAAAATTACTAACATTTACACTTTTAAGCGCCATTATTATAAGAACCTATAGTATGAAAATGCCTTCTTACATCGATCAACTGTAAATTGTATACTATAATCTGAAAATGGCCTAAATGAAAATATTACTAACATTATATTTACAATAAACTTTGGAGTAACTTTTACCCGTAAATATTTACTAGACATACAAAATGAATATCTACCTTTCAATCATATTGGAAGTGCCAACATTTTGTATTTATAAATTTTCAAGTATTTAGTACTATGATTAAATATATTAAACAGATAATAAAAAATATAGGAATATAGACATTTTGCTACACAAATAAATATAACGATTATGATATCCACGGACTCAGGCATGCAAGCACACGCACGCACACACGCACACACGTCTATAATTATATGCACATACTCCTACATCTGATTAGCCGATGTTGTTTAAAAACTATTATTAATATATTTCGGACGTTGAGCGATATGTCCATCGCGATTGTATTAGCTACTTTTAAAATATAGAATTACAGACTTAATTAAACGTTGACATAGAACATTTAATGGCATATATATGAGATTGTTAATATAAATATATTATTTCTTAAACATAAGTTTAAATTACAATTAATAATATTTTATAGCTTAAATTTTTTACTAGAAAATTTATGACCTCTATTACGAATCTATTCGACAGGAGTCACAAATAGTCCATTGATGTCAGTGCGTTTGCTGTCATTGGGTGATGTGAGATCATTGGCGTATGAAGTAGAGACGGGCGCGTTGCTCGTAGCTGCGTCGGCTGCGGATGGATTAACATTTATAGTGACGTCGCGGGTGTCCTGGCAAGGGTTGGTGACGGAGCGGGCGGGGAAGGCGAGGGGCGAGGGAGGGCCGTCCTCCTCAGGCAGCGTGCGTAAGCGCGAGAGCCTTCCCCGCCGCCCGCCTCACACTGGCGACTGCTCCCCACTAGCACTTCCACTTGTGATGCACTCCTGGACAGTCATAGATATTTCTAGAGCTGATTTTATCGAGTCAACTGTTTAAATGTATAACGTAAATGAACTGTTTAAATAGATTGGTAATTCTAATTTAGTATTTAATAATACTTCAACTATTTATTCACTCTTCATGTTAAGTTGCTTTCCTACAATAAATATCTTGCAGGCTATCATCTAGATTATTATATGTAGTTGAAAATAATTTAATTTTAAATACAACGTATTATCTACAATCGCATATATTAGCCGCGCGTGGTTTTAATTTGTCCAGATACTTACAGCATGAAGATGCCGCCCGTCATAATGAGGAGCAAGAGATGTCCTCGGCACCAGAAGAGTCGTGGTGGTGGTTTCCGAAGCAGCGGACTCGCGTTTTGAGGGGTGACTGTACAACCTGGTCCATATCTCACTTATTAACAACACAAATAATGTAATAGCCATAACATTTATATAACATTTTTTTTACGGTTAATAGTTTTTATACTTCAAATGATTTGTCAATGGAAAATGTATGCACAAACCTTGACTTCTTATTTTAGTTTTAGTAAAGTCAACTTTGATGATTGAAATGTCAGCATTAAATTGTATGTTGTGTTTGTTTAAGTTCCTCGATGTGTTTTTGTATTCAGGGTTTTATTTTCAACTTAACATAATCGGTTTTTCGGAACAGATTTTAATCATGTGATACAAAAGAAATCTTAATGACAATTCATTTTTTTTTCGAGATTACGAACAGCACTGGCCAGCAAATAAAAAAAATATTAGACGTTTTGTAATATAACAGAGAATTGTCTTTTTTCTGGTTATCTTAAGTAGTTGGAAATACTGTGCTGTTAAATTTACTGGCTTTCTTGATGTGCTCTTAAGTTTAGAGGTTACTGAACCTGATTGATACTTGTATCCACAGATGATTAATTTAACATATTAAATGTTGCTACACTTGACGACCTAAATTGGAATGCATCATAGATTTATAAAGATCATACCATTTAAAGCAGACTTCCACTGACATAATAACTGCACAACAGTACCCTGAACATAGATGCCTTTTGTATTTTTGGAAAATACTCAATTTTTTTGGAAAATACTCAAAATTTTTGGAAAATACTCAAAACTTTCTTTATTTACTATACAAAATTGTGTTTAAACATTAGAATGTGTAATTATATCAGTGATAATAGAATTTTGTGATCTATAAGTGCTTACGTAAACTAACGAAGTTGCCAAGTTTTAAGCAGTACACAAATGTAAATTCACAAGTTTAACGATAAATGGATTTAATAATGTTGAAGACTCTCTCTATAAATAATGTTATCTAAATGTTACAAAATTAGGTGAACAAATAAAAAAAAAACAAGTTACAATACGTTGGATCGCAACATAAAGTTTAACTAGCTATCAATAAAAACATTAAAAAATCAGTTTTGAAGTTTGTTTGAATAGGCATTCTGAAAAATAATAGTAAATTTAGGCGACGCAAAAATATTTCTAATATAACAATTTGTTGCGTTCCATCCATATATGTAGGTATGTATATATCTCATCTGTTATTGCTTTACTAGTAAAATGTAACATGCTTACCTCGCACGAAAACTGAGAGCATGCATTTAAAATTCCGTCAGAAAGTTAAGCAGACGTGGAAAGCCAGAAAACAAATTGAAACCACCGACATAAAGCAGCGAATACAACAATTTATTACAACGTAACAAAGGATGTAGCAAAAAAACATCGTCCAAATCCACATTGTATAAAATTTCCATTAAATTCTTCATAAATGCAACAAGCTCCTGTAAGCACTAGCGTCCAGAATCGACTTCCCTGTTTCTTCACACTGTGAGCCTATGAAGAAAAAAGTACAATCAAACATGGATTTGGTCATGTGCCGATTCACTTGATTTGTAGTTGTAAAATAACATCAACAGATCTTTCGCTAAAAGTTAATCGAGCATGCAAAAACGGTAACATTTCAATGAAAGCATAAATTCATGCAATAATTTATAAGGAATTTAAAATAAGTACAGAATGTGAGATCTTACATTAAAACATTTAGATAACGCAGTCGAATGAATACAATTTACTTATATTTGTAATATTATCGCGCCTGGTTCTTTCAGGAGATAGCAAATAGCAACGAGTGTCACATATAATAAATTTTATTTTTAACATAAAAGTACCTTCCTTTACCCGGATACAAACTGTATGATAAACGCATAAAGATACTTCATGTAGGCTTTTCTCGAATAAAATCGACATGAAACCGTTGATTTCATCAATGAATAAAAAGTGTGAACGTACGAGGAGGCTTTCAAAAGTCAGAGCAGGGTTGTATGAGCGTGCTCGATTGGAGGAAAAAAACCGAATTGGTAAACCCTCGCTATAAATATATCGAACGGGGTTGAAGAATTCTGATTTCTACACTGATAGAGATTGACTTTTTTAAGTACCAAAGAAAAGCTTGGCGCAATTTTTCTGCTTAGCCTTTTAATATATCAATGTTTCAGATATGATTTGTGTTGGTGTTATTGAACTTGGCGTTCTCACGATAATACAATGCTTTAGTGGAAAGTAATAAATATTGTAAGATTAGGGAGCAACGTAATGATGAAAAAAAAATGATTGTTTGTATTAATTTCGATCGAGCGTCTTGCTATAGGCTTCTACAATTTTATAAGATATGTTTTTTTCACTTTATTCTTCACTAGACACACTAATATTTTTATGAAGAATATTGATCATATTTCATTTTACATCATCAACCCGTTCTTGTTACACTCACAATGAAAATAATTCTTACGTAATATAATAATAATTTCGGAAATCATTACTGAGTGACAGTGAGGACAAGTATTTGAATTATCTCAGGCGTGAACATTGCGAACTTCCTTCCCTTCAAACAAACTTTAGACAAAGTTTGTCTAAGTTTGAAGGCTTTGTCGTATTCATCGACCGCGTGCCGTTGATACTTGATAAAGCGGTTCTAGCTATCCGTAGCAAGGTGCCCAGTTTGAATATACATATGTATTTATAAAGCAAAAGTTTATTACCATCAGTCTATTTTAGTTCACAATTGTTTAATAGCCTCCTCTAATGAGTGACTTTCATTTATTTACAAACTAATGATTTTATTTATACACTAAAGTTTATTAAATAATTTACCAATTTGAATTTGTTTTTCATTTCTTAGGTTATAAATGTAAAATATCTCTGAGCGCATCTAAATACGTTACGCGAAAATACAACGACATCACATAAACGATTTGGTGACTATCCCCAAAACAAATCTCTTTTGAGAAGATAACCTTAGAATAATGTTACACAAAAAATCATGCAAGTGTCTCTACGTGCTCTGTAATTTCTGTTCTTACCGTATGCTCTCGGTCCTGGATCTCGGAGACCAGTCCTTGGAGTATGACGCGCCTCGTCTCCTCCCACCGCCTATGTTTCTGCCAGTCTTCCATCGCTCCACGTGATTCCTGATCGCGTGTCTCACTTCTGTATTCATGAAGCAGTAGAACAAAGCTACCGTGAAACCCTGCAAAAATATCAACGTATCAGGTCGCCAAATTATCGAAGCAGGAATAGTCCTCTTTTAGTGTCTAGATGGAAATTTTTAATGGGTATCCCCATTTTCAATGCATAGAATCTGTTCGGCTGTCTTTTTGCTCCGGGACACATCGTTGCTCTTTTGTATGCTTTCACAGACGATCTCACGACCAGTAATTGTAGGATATTTCAAGTATTACGACGAAAGTCATCAAATATTATTTTGGTGTTACAATTTCTTTTATTGTGGTTTTAGTGAGAGATATAATTTTCACCCGAATATAGGGTTACAAATATTTTTATTCAAGTACTATGTAGCTACCGAATTATGTAACTTTATTAGAGGCAGTGAATGGAAAATCGTAAAAAGATACTTAATAACTTTTGGGCACAGTAATTATTGCCGGGAAAAGTTGCAGATCGCAATTTATGAGGATTTGCTCGGTAACTAGAGAGATGAAATAAATCAGATGTAAAGATTTTGAAAGACAGAATATTTCTAAGTGAGACTGAAGCAATTTAAGCAGCAAAATGAGTTTTCCGATGGAGCTACACGTATTAAGAGTTCCTTCGAGGAATTCCTATTTTAAATAATCCTTGTGAATAAAAAAGGTATGGTTTAATGAACTTGCGTTTGATATTTATCACCTGTGATATTATTTAATACATTGATATAATTTCACTACATATACATACATACATATATTTTAAAGTAAACATACATGCATTTTAAAGTCTACATACATACATTTTAAATTTAAAACTCAAATTACTAGTCTTTTCTATGTTGTTGAGCACTAGATTTGATATTTCTCATCTACGGTTATTTTCATTACATTTTAATTATTATACCTAAATTAAACACAATTCTAAAATATTTCACGCCGTAAAATGTAACGCTATAAGCAAATCAAGTTTAATATTTTTTGGAGTGTACTTTTTAATATTTCTCATCAATATTTTATTAATGCTTATTGTGTTATTAATTTATGTAATTTAACGCTAAAATTCAATAAAATTTTATGATTTATTAACAGTTAGATTTCATATATTTCATTCATAATTCTATTAACGTTTAAATAATAATTTGACCGAAGTTACAAACATTCATATCAAATAATAGTATCTATGTGACTCAATTGAACGCTACGAGTACAGATTGTTATTTAATTTTAATAAAAAATGCGAAAGAGGTTTCCGTTTGTGTAATCGATTTAAAATTCCATTAGCGAGTAGTCACCTTCAGTCTTGGCAAGTATGATGGATTTTGCTCTTCGCGTAATGGATTTGACGTTTTTCTATGGCCTTTTTTAATTAACTCCACCCGCTTATAAAGAAACAGTAACCTCAATGTGTTACAGAAACAAATGGAACTCGAAGTATCTACTCATAATGTAATGTTTCCCATTACATTATACGTAACACTTGTGTACATCGCATTAAAATAGGTGAGCCATTATAATTCCGTAGCACGTCGTAGCTGTTCGCTACAGTTATTTCCACATTTGCTACATGAATCACGACTCCGCCCTCCACGCTGGTGATGGTGTTACATAGTATTTCTATAACAATATTTATCCAATAATATCACTATAATTCTTTTTTCTTACTTTCTATTTTATTCGTACTAATATTATAATGTTTGCTTTTAGTACGCACAAGTTAAATAACTTACAAGGTTAGTTAAGCGAATTAGGAAGTTCGAGAAGTTTAAATTTCTTTAATAGCTTAACATGAAACTATAGGAAATATAAAAGGGAAACTAAATAACAAAGTGAAATAGGAAAATGTTAAATAAATAGTATACAAACGTGTTTGACACTCCGGGCCTTTTGCCTACTCCGCAAGCAATCTAGCTTGATGATACACTAATTAAACAATTTCAAACTTAATAGAATCATCAGACGGAGGTTTAATTTGAAAAGAGGCTTTCTAAATTAACTCTTTGTAATATTTCATCAAAACATAATACGACTTTCAGTCTTCTTTAACTCGGGTATTTATTTATATTTACTGACTTCAATAACATTCATTTATCACTAATCCAGATTTTACATTGTATTATCGTTTATTGTAGAACTATAGACGCTTAATGTTTTATCTAAGTCGAAATCTGAGATAACGTAAACAATACTTAAAGCATTCCTTGACAGATCTAATCGATGTCGGCTCACGATAAAATACTAGTATTAGGATTTTACAAGAAAGTTTTCTGTTAAACGAGACTTTTTTATGAATAATATGATAGTTTTTGAAATTTAAAAGGATTGTATTTATCTATAATATCCCATAGAGGGACATAAATGTAACAGGTCAAACGTGGGAGTGTTCTGCATTCCTCTGCCTTCCTCTTCGTGGATTAGAGACGTGAAATTACTGTAGTCTATAAAATATTTGCTAGATTATCTTTTAATTAACAAGCGAAGAGCAATCTCGGTGTCACTTTTCTGTGACACCGAGATTGCTCTTCGGTTCTCTTTTTCAACATTGCGCGCAAACATTATGTGACATTTGGAATAACTAAAGTTTATATAAATAAAAGGAGGGCGGACTACTGAAACTTGTATAAATTCGTTACAAATGGATTAAATATTACATATTTATTGTTTACGTTCACGAATTTAATGTCACACACAAACGTTTGTATGTAAATATTGTGTGAAGCATTTGATGTGGCAAACTTAACAGAATTCAAGTGTAAAATTGTAATATGAAATACAATCTTATATCGACGTTTGCACAACTTGTATTTTCTGTTATAGATATATTTTAATATTTTTATTCAACTTCCATAGGTATATGTCTGCGCGTCTCTGATATCGTATTCGCATTTGAAGTATATTTAGTTTATAAGTACTTAATAATTTACTTTAATCCAACTATCTTCATCTTACAGCGACCTCGTATCCAATTCATTCATTAAGACGAACCCTGACACAGAAACCAGATATCCTATGTCGGTGGAAAGACCATAAATCTTACGATACACCGCATTAATTTTCCTTCAATCCTTGCAACAGACATCAAACGTGGTAGATTAAATATTTAATCAATATAAGACAGGGTAATTGCTCTATCGGCGAACGAAAAAATTTTGATGACTTAAAAGTTCGAGATCATTCGATTTTCAAACTTAAAATACTTAAGTATATGTCATTACGACAGTAATAATGATAAATTTATTTAATCTAATGTGCAAGTATTTCTGAAATGATTAAATTAAATCTTTAATTATTAACAAGGTTTATTTTTTTTATATGAACAAGTGTTTTTTTTAAATTCACTTTAATTATTAACAAGGTTTTTTAAAACGCACGTTAAATGATTATTACAAATGTAATCTCGTTCGGTAGATAATTTTATAGTAAATCCCATATAAATATTTTTTTAGTATTTAATTCTTTCAAATAAATTATATTTTACATTTTTGGTATAAATAACCAGTTAAATATTTCTTAAGTTAATATCAAACACGGATATATATGACAAGTTACATAGGAAGAAAAGTAAAACCAAACTACGTTTCTAATTAACAATTTAAATACACAAACATACTTGGCCGCCCTTGGCAAACCCGGAAGTCGTGAGTTTGATTCCAACTCAGGGCAAACATTTGTATGATGATAGGATCCTTTATATATGCTTTCTCTATGCGTGTATAGTGTATCAACCGTTCGGTTGCAATAATACTATTCGTATTTTTCGATAGGATGGCAGTATACGCAAGTGTGCCAATACAATTGTTACTCACTTGCGTGGAGAGCATCAGGGCTCGCGTGTAGTCGAAGGCGTGGGCGAACCAGGAGTCGTCGTTCGGCCCGCACAGCACCAGCAGGTTCGTGATGCCGAGCAACGGTATCAGGACCAGAAGCGCCTTCGTTGCTTTCCGGTACTGTTCTGTCTCCAGCGTGTTTGCCGAACGAAGTTTGGTTATGAGCACCTGATGTAATTAATTGTTATAAGTAAATGGATACTTGTGAATGGCTGTGATTATGTTACCCCATATGTTTGTTATGTTTTGTACTAGCTGTTAGTTTTTCAAATATATGAAATTAAAATGATGTTTCGTTTAAATATTAATTTTGTTCCAAGTTCAGTAATAACTTAGAAATTTTTTACCAAGGTTTTGCAAATTGTTGTGCATTTGTTTGAAATAGGTAAGGTACACAGTAATTAGTCTGAATTCATGCCCGGCGTATGGTAATAGGCTCATACGCCGTGGAAGTGCACCACACTCTGCTGCCGAGCTGTTCACGGTTAATAGGTGTGATGTTACGTTTAAATATGTTACATACCCACATTATCCTAATGAGGAAGAAGAGGTTCAGCGCCAGGCCCACCAGCGCCGGCGCCTTATGGATCCAGTCCACCTGGTGCTCGTGTATCCATAGACACATCTTGGTATCGCCCGATATCGCCAACTGGACGACAACATTTATTTTTATAAATTGCACATTGTTATATAATTATTATAAATCGCTAATTGCTATACTAAGGAAGCACAGGACGCTGAGTACCGAATGTCATATTGATATAAATTTACAAGTGGATTATTATAATATTATTATTGTTATTGATGCTATTACAAAGTAATCATATATGTAATATATTTCGTTTTAATGAGGTTTTTGAATATCTTTAATACGTTTATGTATATGATGTTTATGACATATTGTTGTTTTATTTGATTTTGTTGATATTCTTTGTGCAGTAACGAAATCGCTCTTTAGATAATGGCTGAATAAAATTAACGTGAACATATTAATATTATACGCGCTAGTCGGAATGGGAAAAAAATCAATTAAACAATCAAAACAGACACTAAAAAAATTACAAAATTTAAACAATCGAAGCTACAGGGTCGTTAAAAGTATTTTGCTAACCGCAGCAATTATTACAAAGCCCAAAGGCCCGAGCGCGAAAATGTTGGAGAGAATTTCCGCTCAAGAGTTTGTCACAAACTTAAAGTTACTGCGAATGACCGTGCAGATTTCTAAGGACCGGCAATATCCTTTACATTTAAAAGAAATTGAGTTATTTTTCCCTAATAACTATTATATATGAACTATTGGTCTTTCTTGTAAGCTTTATATCGTAATTACTTAATGTAAGAAAGTATTATAGAGTCCTTTCTAGGAAGATGTACTAGTTATGTTTTGGTTGAAACTAATATAAAATTGTATGGCAGTCCAGGCTAGGAGTCTCCTTTGTGGGTGAATATTTAAATCGTGCTATGCTGGAATACCGGATACATCGCGTCGAAAGACTGCGTTATTATTCATAACACGGCCCGAGGGTAATATTTTAGATTTCGACGCGAATTTTGGGCGGGCATTTTCCTCTATTCTCGTAATGCTTTAAAAATGTAAACGAGATCGATTTTTTTTGTTGTCGATAGAAACAATTTGAAAATAATGAATTAAAGAATTGGAAGCGTGGGAATTCTGAACACTTGCGTTTAGTTTCGTCTTATTCCGAGTTGAGAGGTGGAGTCAAGAGTAGAATGTCACGTGAAACTTTCATTAAATGATGATGATGATGAAGGGAATCGACTGTCAAAGCTATAAAATTTGAACGTTAATAAAATAATACGCGTTTCTATTTATTCCATAGTTCAATTAAAAATTTTCATAGGGATATTAAAATTAAATCATTTTAATAACTTGAGTACAATAATTTAAAATATCTCCGGTACATCAAAACGGTTGAAATATTCTATTTTTTTTCTGCTAACCACTGTCGTCTTATAATTGTGTTCATTTTTAGATAACACACAGAAACATGTTAAGACATGAGCGATGTCAAAATAAGCATCGTACATGGATATTACTCGGTCCAGATCTCCGTCGTCATCCATTATGCAGTTTCACATATGACTGCCTCATTCACTCTCCTCTTCTTAGCCCTTCGAGGGAAAGCAGGCGTGATATAAACTTATAATTTGTTGATGACATACTCGTATAATTTTGCAATATAATATTTATTATTGAATCAACGATAACATTTACCTAATAGTTTATTTACGATATGTACCTTATTGATGAGTTATAACTGACAAGGCAAATGTAACTTACGTATAATACTCGTGTTAAAATCGTAATATCATTTAACTGTTTAATTTAATGAAATTTAATATTAAGAAGAGAAACAATAATGAAACATTATAGGGAATAA
>DWEI01003345.1:0-12944 GCA_018245875.1 Mysoria ambigua | reverse complement strand
CACATAGTGTCTACTATCGTTGCAAAACCATAAAATTTAAATACATCTGCCTCGTTGGTCGTGTTGATTGCAAAGGGCAACTGCCAAACGGGAGGTCCCGAGTTCGATTCTCGGGTCAAATACTCCAAAATTTTCTAGTTTAGACTTTCTAGTAGTGGTCGGAGGCTGAATATCTGCCCAGTATATGGCAATAGGCTTATCACGTATTCTGTGGTGGAACGTAAATGTCACTTGTGAAAAGTGAGTGTTCGCATTCCTCTACCTACCACTTCAAGGTATCCCAATTTATTATTATTTATTAATTTAATTTATTATGTTGTATGGACATAATTTTTGCAATGGAAATCAATTTAAAAAAATATTACTAGAATTTTTTTTTAAGATTTACTCATTGAATCCTTGCGTCTTAGTTTTTGGTATATTTTTTCTAGCTCGCTATTTGCTTTTATTATACTTTAATGCTGCATATTCTTTATTATTCAGTCCATTTGGTTTTACGATTTATACGCTAGGGACTTAATGAAACAGTAAAATCGGTGATCGCGAGCGTGATCGTCTAAAGGCTTAGTGGAACGCACTCGTAATAACGAATTTGAAATCTGGTTATATGTACAATATTCAAGTTGTCATAGCAACAAAAATCAGTAAGTTACATAATAAAACAATAACAACCTCATTACTATCACAAAATGCAAGTAACATCTGTCCAACCAGTATTTAAGCTGGAGTTAAATCACAAAGTAACACCTGGTATAGTAACGATTGCAAAATACGACGGCACTCATCCCTGTCTTACAGCATCTGCAGGATATGATAAAGTACGAAAAATTTACTTGTTTTCCTTTAAATCATCTTCAGTTATCCTTTTTCCCGTTAAATTTATCATATGTACTTAATTTGTGTTAATATTTTACGTACTCAAGAAATAATGTGAAAAACATCAGTAGCTCATCATGAATAGTTCAGGCAATAAATATTTATTAGAAATAGTTGCCGATGTGTAGACAAGTCCTAATGTATCATTATTATTCAAATATTATTACAGATTTTTTGTAATGAAAAGTAAGAGAATAGAACAAAAATACGGACAACAGTCGCCTGACACCCGATGTCGCCGTAATAATTAATATAATAATTATTAGTTCGTGTTCAATTTATAAGACATTCTATAATATTTTTTCAGATCATTATTCACCATCCCCACGGTGGAATTGTCAGTGGTCGAGCTCAGAGGTCACAGGCGCATGGAGAGGTTTCGGAGCTGAACCTCAGCCAAGCTGTAATAGCTCTTGCCGCTGGTCCTCTGAAACCGGACCTCGGACGAGACGTGTTGCTAATTGGTTCACCTACTCAAATCTTAGGTACCTATCTAGATATAAGGCTGAAAAATGTCTTTAGAAATGTAAGTTTCTAATTTGAATCAAGGATAACAATCACTTTTAGAAATAAAAATATTAATAAAACAAACATGCAGTCGATGAAAAATATTTCTGGAAGATTAATTAAAATATCGTTTGTCTTTTCGAAACTGTCAATTTTTTGTTTGTATTTTCAAACTAACTACAGTTTAAGGCATGCCCGAGGTCTTACGTCATAAGTTCCCGCCGGTCACAGAGACGACTGAAGTAGTTGAATAGTTTCAAATCATACGCGAGATTTATTGGCAAATGATTTAATAGCGTTGGAAATTTTTCAGAGATATGATTGTTTAAATATTATAACCATATTCCTCTACGCACTAAATTAAAAGTAAAAAAAGTGGCTGAAGAAGCGCTCAAAGCTATGATTATTACCAGCCAACTGATTATAACAGTTATACCATTATACCATCACTTCAGGTCTCTTGCAGTATAGACAGAGAGTATAAAATTCCGAATATCTTTATCTGTAGAGAACTGAGGTACTTCTTTTATATGCATCAATCTCATTTTGCCTTGCCTCGTTGGTCGTGTCGGTTGCAAATGCGACTGTCGAACGGAAGGTCCCGGGTCCGATTCCCGGGTCGAACACTACGAAATTTTTTAATTTAGATTTTTTAGTAGTAGTTTGAAGTCTGGATATGTGCCCGATGCATGACAATAGGCTCACCGCAAATTGCATAGAGTGTTCTGCATTCCTCTGCCTACCTCTTCGGGGATTACAGACTTGAAGTTACGTTTTAAGTTTTACTCTATATGTACATACCTCAGTTTCGCAGACTTCTGATTCTTCAACTCTTACTCTCTCTTATCGTTGCAGCGTACGACGTTCACGATAACTCTGATCTTTTCTTCAGAGAGGCACCAGACGGTGTCAACGTTATCACCACAGGGATTTTCGGTAAAAACAATGATATGCTAGCAATTGTTGGCGGGAATAGTTCGATACAAGGTTTGAATTGGGAGGGCAACGAATTGTTCTGGAACGTGGTGAGCGGCAAAGTGTGCGCTATGATTATGTTTGATTTCGATAAAGATGGCGAGAATGAGGTAAGATTGTTAAATATATTTTAAGCCACCGTGAACAGAAATTTCAGCTTACACGCCCGTTTATAAGGGTACTTTTGACTTGACTTCTTTTAGGACATTACATTGACATATGACATTTTTTAGCTGCTAGTCGGTTGTGAGGACTCCTATATACGAGTGCTCAAAAACAACCAATTCCTGGTGGAGATTGCTGAAACTGGTCCGGTCACCTGCCTCTCACAAATTAACGAGGTCAGGTTTGCGTATGGCTTGGCGAATGGGACCATAGGTGTGTACGAGGAGGGGATACGACTGTGGAGGGTGAAGGTACCTGTCGACATCACCATCATTATAACACTTTTTCAATTCATTATTGACCACAGATAAGCCTTAATGCGTTCCATCGCACCCTATCCTAGATTTGCTATGTCCAGCTTCTACTCGTAGCATTCCTCAGATCATCCCACCTAGCTTGTTTGTCGGCGTTCTACAGAGGGTTTTAGAGGGATGACTATTTAAGAGAATGTATTAATTTTAAAGACAGAATTTTTTTGTAATCAAGCCTGAAATAATATGGTAAGAATGTTGGACTAGGATGGTAGAATCCTCTGTGGTTCGACTCCGGCGGCACCACCGCCACACCAATTTCAGCCTTATAACAGCAGCGTTAAGCGCTGCTGTGTTCTGGTTTGAAGGGTGTGGTAAGGGAGACATACTTTTTAGAGGCATTCCAGCTAGTCCTCAGGGGTAGAGGCGCACCTGTGGTCGACTTATCTGAGGTTGATCAGAGATGTCCATGGGCAGCAGTAGCCACTTACCATCAGGTGGACTGCAAGCCCGTCCACTACTTCCTTATTACAAAAAAATACGTACGTTTCGATGTTATCTACGTATTACTGACCATTCAGGCGATAGTTAATTTCTAATTAGAATTTAATATACCTATATTATAGCTGTGAGAGTCAATTAAACCTACCTGTTGCAGTACAGTGACCCAGTTACATATAATTAACAGTTTGTTAGCCTCGTGACGTCCTGCTGTTTCTTTTAGCAGCGGGAAGCGTGTTGTGTCCCAGGGGACGCGTGCACGCGGGCGCTTCGTCGCATACAAATGATCCGCCACGCCTCATCTATGCACCCTGGCGGTGAACTGCAACACTCATTACTCTTTATAGCTGTTTTATTTCCGTAATCATTTATGCTGTCCGTCATGTTTCGTTTTCGAAATTTAAATCCGTTGATTCGTTGTCATGTACTTACATTTTCACAGATTTGATGTAATATGCTTAGATTAAATTTAATATACTTGCATTTGTATGAACTTAAATATTTTATACTGACCCTGCAATAACCCAATGATCTTATAACATCGTCTTGAACAGCACTTCCGTCGCGAAGATTTTTATATAACTGACTTCCTTATCTGTCTGACAATGTAATACGCACGCGTATAGCACTCCTGGCGTTACAATGTATGATAATAGCCTGAATATTAACCCTACCTCCTTCGCCGCTCAGCCTATAAACGAAAGAACGAACGAACGATATTCGAACGAAATCATGTCACGTTATGAAACATAAGGTAGTTATGAGACCACCTGAAATTCTTATGTCGGTTGACGGCCCTAGCAAGTAAATATGTTAGCCTCAAAGTATACTATCATTAAATAAAGCCGCCGATCGTTATGATGTTATAAACAAATGCTTCATTAGTGGACATCGTTAGTAGAAACTTTACTTAATATCAAGAGACGAGTTGGTTTCAACCATACACATTTAAGGACATTGTCAACATTTAACTCAATAAACCGGTACCAAACGCTGACACAAAGGCACTTAACGGCTGTACAACCAGAAATTTCGACTTAACAACCAACAAAATTTCATATAACTTTCCAACTTGATTACGAGTAACGAGCATAATGCGTTCCCATCAGATCCGAATAAGTTGGCAACACTTAACGCAATTCCGACATTAGATATTCTTGTTGTTGGAACGCGGCATAACTCGAAAACGAGTCGGAATTCAACTTAACGAAGTTAAGGGTATTTGCGGTGAAATATTTTAATGTTAATTTTGTACTGTTTGTGGAAGTTTTAATCATCTTTTCATGAATACGAAAACAAGGCTTTGACTTAACGGCGGGAATACGAAAAATATGTTTGCGTTTACGTAAAATGTTCCTGAAATTAGTTCGGTAACTCATTTGAGAGGAGTTAGAGAAATTTTAAACATAAATTTATGTTTACTTTCATTCACCTGTCCTTTACTAGTCGAGTCTTTTCTCAGATGTGACGGGTTAATGTCAAAGTAGACCAGGCTTTCTAACTACGAACTAAACTCGCATTACTTCGTAAAAGGGGAGTTGTGCGACGGAAATAGGATTCCGTGTTCGTTTTGAAATTACTGTTTTATTACTGATTAGTTATTGAATGTTACTGTACATACAATTTTATTTTAGTCACAGTAGTTAGAAAGGAACGGTGAAAATAACAGTAAATACAAAAGAAGAACCCACAAACTTTAGACTGCATGTTAACCCAACCCTGACGTCTGAACATAATCGAAAAGTCATCGTTACGTTTAACCGCATTTGATGTGTTATTAAATACAGAGGCAATAGCATTTTTACTTTAATTATAAGATATTTTCCCCGTTAATGAATAAATGGTACCATTAGAAAAGTTTTTAGTTTTTGCTTGAAATGAACGTTTTATCTTAAATTATTGTCGGTATACATATCACAGAAGCTTAAAAAAACACAAAAAAGCTTTTAAAATTTAATGTTTATTTCTCTTTTTAATGTTAGGCTTTATTGAGTAATATGTTATACTAAGAAATCATTAAGAAAACTCATTCCTTGGCGAATTACCGAGAACTCCTTAAAGTCTATTGAAGTGTAAATTTCCATTACGAACGAAATTTGTACCTACTAAAGAGAGCTTTTACAGCACAATTCAACATTGTCCATTCACCGTCTCCCTGCTCTTCTGTCACATTTCAAGGGGACATTGAACAAAACAAGCAAGGACCGAACGTATTGTTAAGCGCTCATGAACGAGGAGGTGAGCGAAAACAATTCGTGAGATAATCTTCAAATTACGAATAATTTTCCAAAAGGAAACATCGCAACGAACTATTCCCTGCCCGGTTCTTTAAGAGATAACGAAGATTTCCATTAAGGACAAGATGAAATTAAACGTAACAGACAACCCTTAGGTTTAGAAGACAATGAATTTTATATTGAGAAAACTGTTTTTACGGCTCAATAAAAATACGATGTACGATAAGCGAGTGTCAAAGCATAAAATGACAAAAGTCGTTTAAAAGTGAATCGAAAACGAAAACGAATTATATTTTCATTGGCATAAGAATTATTAAAATCGATTAAAAAACAATCCTAAAACATACAACTACTTTCATAAATAATATACGATGAATTAATGTATTAACCGCATTGCTCCGTACCGCTCCACAAAAAGTATCTTAAAAAGAATTATTCATAGAAAATCAAAGTTGAACCGTCTCATCCATATTTTAAGCGCATATTTCACGCAGCACCTCACAAATATTATTTTCCCGGCAAACTGTTCCATAGCTGCGCTCGTATCGCCCTTAAACTCCCGACGCTCAGGAAAGAAATTGATGTAAAAAAGATTGAAAAAAGCAAGCATACGAGACACACGTTGACGGGTAACGGGCGAGACGAAACGTAAACTCAATAATAGGAATTCCTTAAAAATTCGATTGTCATTAAATGAGTATAAAACGGTTGGATTATCTTATATATAGCTATTGAAAGTGAAAGTCATCTTATCTTAAATATCTGATGTACATGTGATCTATGAATTCTAGCTGATGTGTAAATAAGTCGTGACACAATGGCACATGGAGCATTTAGGCTTAGTTGTTACAAAGTTGGAGTAGGCGAGTTCTGGAGTGGAGACTGTGGCCCAGTAAACGTAGTGTAGGACACTCTCTGCAAAGGTGAGATGACGATCTGCGAAAGGCTCCAGGCAGAAGCTGGATGTAGCAAGCCAAGGGCAAGGTGCGATGGCGCTCATGAGGAAAGGTCTATGTTCAGCAGTGAACTGGAATAGACTGATGATGATGTTAGGAATACGAGTAGTAAGTATGTTACCTACATTTTAGGTTGTTCTTGATTAAGACTGCTAAAGCCATCTAGCATCAGGTCTGTTTGATAAAGACTGAATACTGCGAAAAATGTATGATATAACAAGTAACCAATTCATTCCTATTCCTCTCAATTAATGACACGGCACCCGTTATTTGATGTAGTAAGTCGTTCATGGTAGGCCAAGTGCATAATGGACGGCTCCATCTTCCCACGGCCAGCTGATAATTTAGATAGCGTATCGTCGAAATTCTCTGTGAAATGGCCCCTATGAGAACACAATGTGAGTATCTGTCACTGACCGTTTTTAGCATAGTTTTTTTTGTATAGAGGTCTAGGCGCCGAATGTTATCTTTTATGATCGGCATAAAAGAAAATAGAAAGCAATTGAAGTTGAAATTTATTTTCTTAAAACGATAGAACCTCTTTCTCTGGTTCCCATGATTCTGCTGCGAATATTGAAGTTGCTACATTCTGAATTGAGGATGGAGGGAAAAGACATTTTGAAACAATAGTTTCTTGGACTGAAATTTAAGTGATAGTTCTTGCAGCAAAAAGTCGAGGAGAGTTTTCAAAGGGGTTTAACTTAATATCCACTACATATGAGTTGGGCCCTTCTGACACTCCTCCTTTGACGTACACAAGTGATCTCTGAAGATTCTAAGTGGAAAAGATATAACTAAATAAATAAATAAAATAAAATTATATGTTTGAAAAATTCTATCTATACTGTGACCATTGATATAGTAGGTAATTCAGTAATTGGACATCGTCACAAAATAAATGAAGGAAACAATTGAAAGGAGACACCTAAAAGCTCCTAAAATGTTATAGGGTAGCACCTCGTGGCACCCTATGACCTCAACCGTTCTCATCATGAAAAGATGTTTATGTCTGAAAAAAGAATAATTCAATAGGTGGTATTAATGAGGCACTGTAATATGTAATTTGGAAAACATGAATGTCCGAAATTTTGCACAAATAGTAATTTACAGGAAGCGATCGATCGCTAATTATTGTTCGGTAAAGCAATTTTCAAGATACGATTCAATTTGATCACTAAAGTTCTCTTTTAATATATATCTCTCTCTTTGCCTTTCTCATCCATATTTCAATTTACTCTAAAAAGCCTGCTGTATATTACTACGGAATTTACCAAAAAGTGAAAAATATCCAGTTAAATCCATTTGTAAATCATCAAATACTCTAACATTGGAATATTTTCAGTTTTCGTCACAACAAATTGATTAAGTTAGGAATTTAGTATGATCATCAATTTACCCGAGCGTCCCTCGCCGACATTATGTAACTAGAGGCCAAAATGTATTCAAAGAACTTTTTCATTCATAAGTTCAGTACGAAGAAGTATTATCAAAGTAACCGCAAGCCGCCAGAGGGAATATATTTATTGTTTCCAAGTCATTACGTATCTTAACATATTTCCATTATCCGGTTGTAACGTGTAAACACCGTGCAACTTTAGCTCATCGTTTGTACTTATATTTGACCGAACTTATGTGTAAATGTATGTATTATGTATAAATACAACCTAAATATACGTAAATGTATGTAAAACAAGACGAGTGACACGCTTATTATACATTTAGTGTCAGCACATTTACAGATAATATGTTGCACAATAAAAAAAAACTTCAAGATTTTACACTTGTATTTTTATTTGATTTGTTTAAATATATATTTGTTAAGTGTTTTATTAATCCTAATAGTATATTTACGATTCAACCACAATATCCGTCTCCTTAAGTACCTACCATTCGAATTTGTACAAAATGAATAAAGCGGTACAAGTAGAATAATTCAAAAATAATATTACAATATTCAATGTACCGTTCGTGCTACCTTATTTTCCCCATTTCGGTGGAGATTCTAATATCAATAGCAATAGTCGTTCCGAGCGAAGCCCTACCCTATACGGGATGAATACAAACATCATGTACTCCCTTTTACGAGGATGGAGTCCCACAGGACGACCTTTCCAGAAAGAGGACGAGTTTGGGGAACTAGACATATGGTAATGAACGTACACATTAATTGTTGCGAAATATCCAGACACTGGGTACATGGGTGTGTATATTATTATATCCAACTAAAATTAATACAAGAACTTTCAAGTTAAATTCAATTTTAATATATTTCCATTCCAGAACATTGCATAAAATACATGGAAACAATGAATTCGAGAAAGTAAAGGGAACAACGTTGCGTTCCAAATTTAAATTTCAAACGGTTGCATGATCTGAAATCCGTGTGTAAGTACTATACTGTTAAGTAGAATTTCAAATAAATATATGCATATACTATTCGAAATTATTGTATTTACAAATATAAAAAATATTTCTCATTCAAATAAAGATATTTTAGTATCTGACCGTTCATATTTTAGAGCCAGAAGTACGTATAACAACCACATCAAGTCACTTTTCCGAGTTTAATACCCAACAGAATTGCCCAAGATCTCACTAAAATAGGACGCCTTCGGGGAACGCAGACACATGCTAATAAATGAAAACATATGCATGCGATGGCATATGTGAATTATCCCTTTACCAAGTACTAGCAGGTCGCAATTAGTAAACATATATTTTCTGCTCTTAATAACACTTTCACGTGCTTGTAGGTTAATTCAACTTTTCTTACGACGTAATACTTTCCCGACGTATCCGCGAAGAGGTTTGCACGTTTTATCAATCTGGGTTACCTATGGTTATATATTTATGTTGTATCTATATCAAATCATTTTGTAACTTGAAATTAGCAGTAACTTAATACCTGAATTTACGCCCATTGTCTGTTCACAGGGTGATTCCTCATTACATGGAACATAAGTTAATTGGCAAAAAAAATGAAAATACCTCCTTCCTGTGTTGTGTGTTTATTCACCTTCATGGGACTCATTTGTTGAGTGAGCTGCTACAGAACCCTCATCGCACTCGGAAGTCGCACACGATACGGCGGTCTGTGTCCTGGCGAGATCCATCCTCAGTATCATCATTGTGTAGTCTTTAACACAGTTTTATTGAAGCGTTGCTTTTACAATATTACAGTAGAATATTAGCTGGAAAAGGGATATAAAACGGTGCTCTTCTTGCGAAATCATCAAAAATAATAATAAACTTAATGTGATATAATAAAAACGAAGTGAATGATAAAATGAATTATATTTTAATGTAAACTAGAGAATAGGGTGCCCATTACTGTTAATATAAATTCAGAGCATAAATTATTTTTTAGATCCTAATGCTTTCTTGACATTAATTTATTTGTAATTTATCACGCCTGTAATTCCCGAAGAGGTGGACAGAAGAATGTAATACACTTCCATGTTCAACCAGTTTCGTTTACGTATAACTATGGGATAGGTGATGAGCCTATTGCCATGGGCTGTTCATAATTCCAGACACCGAGCTACTTACTATCAGATAATGTTATTGAGAAAAAAACGATCAACCTGGCAGTTTTTTACATTAAAATAAATTAATCGAAACGTTCTGATGAATGCATAAGAGTACCAATAAAACTATATGAATAAAATTATTAGCATATTTATAAAATTACTCCAGTTCAAGCCACATCAAACAAATTACGACTTAATTATCCACAAATTAAAGTGGGAACTCAGTTGTGTGTTTGTTTACATTAATTTGCATTGAGCTCAGCGCTTTGTTTTTGCATCAGCAATGCACAGAGCGTTCTGTTCTTGCACCATAAACTTAAATAAACGGACGGAATGGCGTTAGCCCGTTTTATAAATTACGAACCCAGAAATGTCCGCTGTAAGAACAGGTCCTAATGAACAATTTCTGAGGAATTTTTTCCAGTAATTATTTTGATAATTTGAAGCAAACTCAAAGAGTTTAATGTCTTTTTTTTAAATGTAAAATATACCAATGTTAAATGTTCAGTATTCTCCCTTGACGCGTATATGCGCTGAAATAAAGAGCTCAGTACATTAACATTGAACGATTTCTGTGTTTGGGTTGAACTTATTACGACATGTTGGTATTAGCCAGCGTCGTAGTGAGGTTTCTGCTTCAATCTGCGTCTAGAACACTTGGTACTACAATTGAACTTATCATAACTATGAAATAGGTGGTGAGCCTATTGCCATGCATCGGGCACAATTCCATACTCCGAACCACTACTAGAAAATATAAGTTATAAAATTTTGTAGTGTTGTACTCGGGAATCGAACCCGGGACCTCCCGATCGGCAGTCGCACCCACAACCAACACGACCAGTGAGGCAGTCAAGCCAAACAATGTTATTCTATTTGTTTTTACATCGATGTATTGTTAATATAATATTGTATTGTTATTATAATATCACCTAAGGTAGCCATTAAGTATGATGGTTCTCAACGGGGTCCTTATATTCATTTAAACTTGGAACAATGTAACTGTTTATGAGCAAAGTTTTGACTCCAGGTAATGTACAACAATTTGATAATTCCAACGAAGAAGTGTCGGTAAATATTATCCCATTTGCGATTCGTCTTAATTAGTTACTTGCTTTTAAAATACAAACGAATATTTACGCAGAATAACTTCCTCTTGATCTGTATTCTAAATGTAAATGTAGTATAATAGGCAATCCAAGTTAGAAGTAGCAGCTTTGCATGTAAATGGTAGACGCTAAATCGGCGTAGCTTCTACCGACGGATGAGTAAACTAAGCATCTATAATACAACTAAATTAAGAAGTCATCATTTCGAATCAGTTCATTTGTATTAATGTAGGGAGAATTTTCGCTGTAGGATATTGACAAGCCTTTAAAATTTGGTCCGGTTTGTTACCTTTGCTGACTATAATAATCATCATACCCTTTATTGTATCGCTGTTTGACGTGGGCTTACTCTCATATTGAGAAAGGTTAAGCAAAATGTGGTTCTAGAAAATTATTATTAAAAAATAAATAGTTCGCGACTGAATAAATTGTTTTTGTAAACTTTGAAGCCAGGTAGCAAGGGAGGCCAAGACTTGATCAAATATGCCAGACAGTGATTGATGGCGTAGTCAGAAGTCTCTGAAACCAGCCTGCATGTATGAAGACAAACTATACATGCAGAAGAAACGCGGCACGTCTGTAACGATGGAGATATTTGGCACTCCTTGCTCTCTGCCCACCCCGTGAGAAACTTGACGTGAAGATATGAATGTATGTATGCATGCTGAAACTCTCATACGTTGGAAGTGAGGTGATGAATGCGGTCAGCGTGCGTATCGTCCGGTCAAAGCTTCGAATTACACCCACAGGTCGGACAAAGTAATAAATCGGAACGATACATCTTGACAAATCGATGCCAGGAACGCAATGCCGCGAGCGACCGCTCCGCGTCGCGCTCGGATGGACGACCGCATGTTGCAAATATCCATGACAATGTCTTCGTTAGACCAGTGACCAGTGACCAGTGACCAATGACCAGTGACCAGTGACCTATACTGAACTTTCGATAAGGTGCCAACACAAGGTGATGAGGTGTAAGTTATCAGCCACATTGTGAGATTCATTAAGGATACTTGAAAATGTTCATTTGTGTACTTAATGAAACTTTTTTTTTGTTTTGTTTTTATAATGATTTGGTGTTAATTACCACACATAATTGTTATGTATAATGAGGCACATTGAGCTTGATATAGTAATATTTATTTGAATTCGATATATCAATGGGCGAATTCGATACATCAATTTAAAACAGTTGGTTCCACCCCTATTCCATGGTGGGATGTAAACGTAACTGGTGAAATGTGCGAGTGTCCCACACTCCTCAGCCCACCTCATCGATGACTACAAGCGTGATTATTTATTACCTTAGGCCTTAGGTGAATATTCAAAAGACATCCATTACACATCGTGCTAATTTATGCGATTAATGTTATTCGTTATATGAAACGCGGAAAGACTTTGAAAAAGAGAAATGAGTTCCTAATTCCTGGTGTTCAATATTCTTGTCTGGTTGTCATTAGATTTATAAAAGAAATATCAAATTTTAAATATTCCTGGAATAAAAAATCATTTTTTGTAATTTTCAATTTTTGTACTATTTTACATACTGATTAATATTGAATATACCTAATACTCAAAGTCGGAATTATCCCTCATACACATTTTGCTTTATACACGTATATCATCGACGGCGAAAATCACATTCACACGGACAAGTAACGTCAGCGATTCCATACATGACATTCGGAGCCTCCAATCACGAGCCCCGTTGCCATTGCCACGATCCACTTCATCCCTATTCAATAGCCACTTTCAACTTGTACGGCAATCTCGTGAATTTTTACCACCCACCGTCGAAATTCGGTCGATTGTGACGCGATCTTTTTAATAATTCAGT
>DWEI01003344.1:0-12945 GCA_018245875.1 Mysoria ambigua | reverse complement strand
AAAAAATATCTATTTAAGTATATATTAATATATATGTATGTAGGTTATCAGCCATCTGGTTACCATACCACAAGCTCTCTTGACGCTTAGTTTGGGATCAGCTTGCGGCCGTGTGAGGAGATGTCCTAAGATATTTATTTAAGATATTTAGTATTCTATCTTCATCATGTACTCATATTGAAAAATTGAAAACTCAAATTGAAAGGAAATTGAAGCATTCATTAAAAACCATCTTAAATAGTATTATAGTAAGTACCTATATAAGGACATACCTATTTATAAACTTACCATTGAGTCCACTTGGCAAAAGCAAACACTAAACAATCGAAATACAAGTAATAATAATAAAGACATATTTTTACGGACTTGTCACATGTACTTGAAAATATAAAATGGCAAACAGAAAATATATTGTTACATTTAAATACATAACCACTTGCATGTCCAATCAGATAGCTAGAGTTGTGTTTGACATGAAGTCGGAAAATAATATGTTATTATATGTCTACCATATCACTTTAGGTGTGATATAATTTATAATATAAATATTATTAATATAATTGTTACAAATAGTGAGCCGAGAGCCCGAGAGCGCCAAGTTTTATTGCGAAATGTGTTATCAAATTTCTATGTAAGTTGCGGTAAAGGAAATAGAAACATCATGCATTTGGTATACGTGGTGTATGTAGTGATGCGTGAAGCTGCTCGCCGATAAAATAATATACCTAATTCATTCTTTTTCTCTGTTAATGAACAAGACGACTTTTTCTTGGCTCGCTTTGTATATAATATCTACTTCTTATATAAATACGAAAGTGTTAGTATTTGAAAGAGATGAGTCGAAAACTACTGTAAGGATAGTGGTTGATGTTGTAGCATTGGAAAAAATGTATGAAATTGAATATCTTGGATGCGCTTTCAGGGAGGGCAGGTACATCGCTGATGTAGAGAGAAGAGTGACTGCAGGAGATAGGGTGAATAGAGCGTTGGGTAAGCTACGAGGTCTTTCCGTTACGTTAGCGGCGTAATACTCGCCGACCGCGTTCGTAAATCTGACGTAAGGAAGATGCTTTGTATGAAAGAGTGTCGGTGTAAAAATGAGAAAGGCCATGCTCCGTTGGTTCGGACATGTTGAGAGAATGGCTGATGAAAGAATGACGAATACGAGATATACGATGCGAATGTTGATGGACGCAGGTGCCGAGGGAGACCAAGACCTACGCATCTTGACCGAATGGGCCAAATACTGGCTGATAGGGGAGTCAGAAGTCTCCGAAATCGGTGTGCATGTATGAAAAGAGTTATGAATATGAAGGAGGCGCGGCAGGTCTGCAAGTGTAGAGATATTCGACACTCGGTGCTCTCTGCCTACCCTGGCAGAGACCTGGCGTGAAGATAGGTATGTATGTACTTCTGTAATAAAATTGTATCTATAAATTGTCAAAGTTGTCTTTTTTTCAATTTACACATTTTAGTAAATATGTCTACGCACGCATTGCAGCATCGTGAAAACCTTTTGCCAGGGGCCGTTAAATTTAATCAATTGTACCTACTATAGTTACGTTATAGTACAAAATATGATTTAATATATTTTTAAAAACGCATGATCGCGTATGTATAATTCTCAGAGGCAACCAGAAGTATGTATTACACTCCCTTGTTCAACCAGTTATATTTACATCCCCTCAGAATAGGTGGTAAGCCTGTCGCCGAACACCGCCGGGCACTTATCAAGACCCAAAGACAAGCACATTTGAGTTTAAAAATCCAATAGTAGGTATGTAGCTAATGTCTCTCTCTCTTTCAATTTTCAATGGGTAATCGAAAATAAAACAATGTTAAATGTTCTACAAAAATATAATTTATTTAATTTACCACCAATTTCTAAGGACAAGATAAATCACAACATTCAGTTTCATTTTCCCAATATAGTGATGAATTATAATTAAGTAAATTCAATCTGAAATGGAACAAGTAAGGACGCTGAAATCAAAACGGTTTATAAGAAAAAAAAACAGGTGAGGACGCAAAAAGAAAAAAAGTATAAAATGTTAAATAAATTTATTAAAAAAAAATATAAAACAAAAAATCCATCCACGCTTGCTACCCAACTTTAAAGATTACAAAAAGTATACAGCAGTGTTAACAAGTTAGATTATATACATAAATACAGGCTCGAGTGCTTATAATAGCGTGAAAGTAACAGGAGGCGATGTGTTTGACACTAATCTAGAACAGACTCAGAAAAATGCTCAAAATATTCCACGAGAAACTAGATACGATACGACTGCCTGAACCCAACAAAAAAATTTCGAAAAATACATCAATACAAATAGTTTTCGTTATACAAAATACCTCTTCATGTTTCAACTATAACATACCAATAGACCGCGAACATCAGTTCACACAACTATTAAATAATTTAAACATTAACCTCTTATGTCAACAATATATTACTTTTCAAGTCTTAAATTACACTATAATCTAATACTGAAAAAGTAACTTTGACATATAAACTATAGATTCTAAAATATTAAAAATACCAACTTACACCACCGATATGTTAAAATCTGCTCTAAAATACAACAAGAATATCAATAAATACAACTACCACATGAGAACAATCAGATCATAATCAGAGTAGTGATCTAATTAAAAATACATATTAATATATAGCATGTACTCGAAGTTGGCACGAACGTACAGTACGATAGGAGGGAAACGGGACCGCAAACGTTTCACCATTCAAAATAAATACCCTTAAGCTAATCAAATCCTCACAAATTAATTTCTATGCAAAGTTTGCGATCCCGTTTCTTACAAGCACCTTAAAAGTTTCGAACCGTTGTGTCAGTGGTGTACACCACCTACAGCTACTAAAATACATCTCCACCTGTTCACAGTTATGGAAGAGTTTAAACATCGCGACGAGAAACGACGAGCCGTGCTTCATACTTCGCTCGTTTACAACTAACAATATTAGACTAGAGAAACAACTAAAACGCTCGTATAGTATATATTAACTTTTTTAAATATAATATTATAAATAGATCTCACTCTCTAGCTCTCTCTGTCTAAAAAAAAACGTGCCGGACCACAAAAACTAAAAAACCGTCGAGCGAACATAAGTCCGGACAATCGACCACAAACAAAAATCGCCGCCGCTACGGTTGAAAAGCAATATTTTGTGCTTAGGAGCTTGTCTCCTTCGAACCGCGATAAGAACACAAGTGGATAAAATTATGCAAATGCACGGTCCGGCACAAAGGAAAATCGACCTTAAAGCTAATGATTAGCGTCGGAATGCGACACACCCGACCGAGTGCGTAAGCGAATACATTATGCGTGTTTCAAAAAAGGTGTTCGTTATTCGAATGTTGAAACTCTCGACGTCGTCTGGTTGTCGAACGTCGACAGTCAATGCACCTGGAAAACGATAATATAACATTTACTCTTGGACTAGGCGCAATAATGATTATTTAACAGCTTCCAGGGATAAATAAGGGTTTTAGAAGTGGACAACATTTATAAATATGAATTTCACTCTCATATTCTACTACATATAAAGCAATAAAGGTTTATTTCATATATGTTTCGTGAGTGTTACACATGACGGAATCCCCGCCGCGACTTCGCTGCAATCGGCGGGAGCTTATAAGAAAGGAAAATAGTAGGGTCACCCCATAAAAATATACGTGAATCTAGCAGCTTAATTCTTAGTGAAAATGCGACTTTAATGACTACCAAGATGATCATCCGATGTACTACTAAAAGCACGTGCGGCGTACCTCGGCGGCGGCTGGCGCGGTGACTGGCGC
This sequence comes from Mysoria ambigua, assembly GCA_018245875.1. Lineage (NCBI taxonomy): Eukaryota > Metazoa > Arthropoda > Insecta > Lepidoptera > Hesperiidae > Mysoria > Mysoria ambigua. Next base: position 9,127 of record DWEI01003344.1, on the reverse strand, counting down.
GGCGGGCTCGGCGGGGGCGGGCGGCGCGGCGGGGGCGGGCGGCGCGCGCGGCGGCGCCGGCTCCACGCACAGCAGGCGCGGCTTCTCGTCCTTGGCGTCGTCGCTGCCGCCGCTGCCGCCCACGGACATCTGTGAGAGCGCCGATATCACGCTCTCCATGTTCACGGTGGGCTGAGTATCGCCTTCGCCCTGGAAGCAGTCCCTAAATGTTAACGATGTTATAACGCTAGGTAATTCCGATGCCCTAAAGGTCTGTAGCGAAAATTCAAAGTATCTTTGACCTTAAACATACTTTGTGTATATGTACATATAGATTTATGTAAGGCAAACATAGCAATTGTAACTGTTAAATAGACAACAATGAAAACAAATGAATAAATAAAATAATAACCTTTTGGGGTCCAGGCTTGAAGAAATGCAAGTAGCAGAATCCACGAAAGCCCTGAGAAAGTCATTATTGTTATAAAGTTTCTGCACGCAGAGTTGTAACAAAAAATAATGCGCTACAGTAAATATAAAACTTTTACCTTCCAAACCATAACCTGAGGTTTAACGCCGCGTTCAAACAACGCCTGTTTCAAGTCGCGCACTCTCGTGTTCGGGCTGATGTTCGATATCTGTATAAATAAACGAATTTTATTTTTTAAATTTAAATACCATTAGAGTACAGTAAAAGTATAATTAAATGAATATTTATAAATTAAAAGAAAACCATGAACCGACCTTACGTTTTCAGCAAAGTCAAAATAAAAAATAAAATAATATACGAGGACTGACTGTTACAGAATAGGTGCACAAATGTGTGTGCCAAGCCTCACTGTTATAACTCCGTCGTGGTTAAATATACACATGTTTACATCGATCATTACAATGCTGCTATCGGGAGCAACTTGGTGGAGCGATCGGTACGGGGTCCGCTCGTTACCTTAACTGAGAAGTCGATGACGGGGCGCGGGCGCTTGGGGCGGCGCGGCTTGTCGGCGGCGTCGCGCGGCTCGCGCTCCTTGCCGTCGCGGCCGTCGCGGCCGTCGCGCGCCGCCTTGGCGCTGTTGCGGCGACGGGCGGCGCGCCGCGGCTTGCCCGCCTTGCCCTCCTCGCCCTCCGTCGTGTTGCCGCCCTGCCACGGTCACATTTGTATTATATGGCGGGATACATACTAAATAGTAAAAATAGTTTATAATAAAGTGTATGGTGAATTTTCTGACAATAGTATATATGAAAAGTATTGAATTTTAGTTTTCAGTTGACTGCTTCACATTCGATGAGGGTTTTGTACGTCTTCAAACGCATTCGTAAAGTGTATAATGTAAATTATTTGTTATATTTTGGCATTTCAAAACAACTGGCAGTCCAATAAGCTAAATTGAAACAATGTTTTTCAAACTGCATTGCGTACTATACATACACTGTACAGTAACATTAATTATGACAAAAGCATGGGGGTGCGAGTGCGGCGACACCCACCTCGCCCTCGCTCTGGCTCTTGTGCGAGCGCGTGCGGCGGCGCACGCGGCGCGCGCGCGCGGCGCCGCGCTCCTCCACGTCCGAGTCCGCCTCCTTCAGCGTGCAGTCGCGCCCCGCCCTGCGCGCGCACCGGCCGTTATTACACGCTGAACTTTCACTTAGTAACGCTAGTGTTGTTTTGTTCGTGTATTAGACAAATTGCAAAAAGATTTGAAATAAGAGTGATATGTAATATGCAGTTACTTCTCAACGGTTTGCTGCTGACTTTCTAATGTTTAATGGCACCGAGTTACTTCAGCGTCATATTTTTTATTTAGAAAATTTACCCCTCAAGTTTTTATAAGTGAATATTGTGAGGATGTAGAAACAAAACATTACACACTGCGTCCGCTGAATAATCAATCGAGCCGTAACCGTCACAGGCGCACTCACAGCATCTCAACCTCGCGCAGCTGCCCCAGCACCGGCATCAGCTGAATGCGGCGGTTGGAGAGCAGGTGCCACAGGATGCCCGGCGGCCGCTGGCTCATCCGCTGCGTCTCTATCACCTGACAACAACAGCGCCACGGGAGTTGGCAGCGCGCCCGGCGACGCGGGCGGGGCGCGCAACGCTACCGCGACTCGACGGGACGCACCTGTGTCGGAGTGACGATAACGTCGACGGGCACATCGTGCGGCCCGAACAGCTCAGCCGGCAGAGTGTCCATCACCTGTAACGGCAACGTCACATTTTACATAATTTTGGTAACACCGTTTTAACGGGTACTGTTTAACCGTACACAGCTGTGAGAAGCTCCAAAACTCTCAATTATATGTGCTCACCTGGCAGTCGTGGACGGTGGTCACGACCAGCGTGGAGGGCTTGATCGCTTTCATGTGCATCATGAGACCGAATTCTAAGTCGCCGTAGCCTGAAAATACAAAGTAATATTATGAAAATGTTACAATTGTAACAAAAATAATTCGGTAAAAAAATCTCTGGAATACACTATACAAATTAAATACTCTGGAACACATAATACAAATAAAATACACTTAGAACGTTGTGGATACAACAGAACTTATTATTTGTAGGTGGAAACAGTAAATAAACAAGCAAACAGAATTGCTGTCACCAAGTAACCATAGACAAAGCCTTTCATGGACATCTGTAATCTGTACAGAACAATTCTCTTATACCGTCAATAATTAATTCAGGTACCTTATAAAGAGTATTAGCGAACAATATCGTCTATCGATCAAGGTCTTTCTTCATTAGAGGCACGCTGCGGTGACGTCACGGCGGTAACTATTTGACATCTGCATCTATGTCGATTGAATTAACTCACAGTTCAAAGACACATTTACCTTTCCCCTTGCCAATGCGATAACCCTCCTTCGAGACGGCCACCGAGCCCATCACGACCAAATCTAAGGAGACGGGCTCTTCAATACCTGAAACGAGAAATTTATATATAAAAATGTTACATACATGTTTTGGATTCTCCCAAACAAGTTTCCATTAAATATTTGTAACTTGGAAGTTTCCAATGGCACTACAGACACAATATACGCTACAAATCACCCTCTTAACATGAATAAGGGATCAGGGTAGACCTTATATCTACATTAAGTCCATCCTCAAAACACTGAGCGTAATCAATGTAATATCCATTCGATTTGTATTTACTTTAAAAAGAGATTTTTAAATAGAGAAAAATGAATCCAATTTTACAAGTCCTTCCCATATATGTACTTGATAATTCATAGAGCAGTATGTTAATTTATATGAATTCATTCTAACAGCATGATTAAAGCAGTCACATGATTTCATTACAACAGTATGTTAAAAATGATTTCACTATTCTTTCTGCTGAGCACGAGTTCACGTCCAGTGACTGCGTGTTCATCAGAAACGAAATATGGGAGCGAGCCAACCGATGGTAACTCACTCGTTGATCTAAGAATCTGGTCTCCCACAACAGCTTTAACATGATTATTTTTCTAAACAAGAATCTAATCTAGCTGTTTTTATTTACAACATTATATAATATTGAAGACAACTAGCCTATGGGTTTTCCATAAGTCTCCATGCCATTGCGAGAAACGGCCTTGGCGATGGCGGCGCTCCCCGTTTCGCCCTCGGGCAGCACCAGGCGGTTGAGGAAGCCGGTTTGAAGGCGAGGCACCGGCACGAACAGGGTCTTCTTTTGTTCCAAGCAGATTACTCTAAAAACAAAATTGATGATTAGGATATATTGAAACAGTTACGGAAGTAAGCCACGACCAGATATGGGGGAGTTAAAAGAGTCGCTAACAATATTTTACGAGATATTACATTATTTATATCTCGCTTTGGTGCACGGTACTCATTAGAACAATGTTTTACACGTAGCTACGTATTTCAAATGTTGTGTGCTAAAACCTAATAAATGTTAATGCTTTTCCAGCTCGTTATTTTGTCCATTTGCGGGATAGATTTCGCAGCACTGTGTAGAAGAACGGTAGGCGGAACTCAATCGGCAATACCGCTCCACTGTAACACGTCTATCGAATCCAATTCATAAACTGTTACAAAATGCTACTTTATACTTATATTTCACGGTACACTAGCAAAGATGTATCGCGTTGATTGTAATGAGGGGGTCTAAGATTATCGACAGCATGAGAATACACAATACAATGTAACATAATTACTTAGCGCTGGCTGATAACAAATGACTTAATTATTATTATTAGGCAATGACTTTATCGGTGCATGTACATTTACAGAGTTCATATAGAAACCTAGTTCAATGATCAGAAGCCCGCTAAAGTAGCACCTGTGACGTTCCTAAAACTAACAGAAATCCATTTACTATCATAATATTTTTATATATTTGTAGTCCTGGAAACTAGTACATACATACATATCTTCACGCCAGGTCCCTTATGGTTTAGACAGACGGAGTACGACCGGTTGGCACCGAGAACCAAATATCTCTTATCGTTACATATAATAAGCGCTGCAGATAATATATATACGCTACACATAATAATCGCTGAAAGCAAGCGCTGCAAGTTTCTACGTGAAAGTACTGAAATTCAAGGTGTGTTCTTCACGCTGATTTCCTGTATTTCAATCAATATAGAGAGCGACATTTGGTCAAAAAAATTAAACTTGAAATTATTATTAAAAACTAAAGTTGAAATTATTATTAAAAATTAAAGTTGAAATTATTCTGTTTATATCCATAAAAACAACAAGATGCAATAACAGTTCGCGCAAGTGCAAGTTGCAATACCTGCGCCAACCGATCGTTGCATCATTATCTAACACTGTTCTAAAATTTAACTTAGCATCGCCGTGGGTGTAGAAATGTTTGTAATAATAATATGTCAAATGTTACGACAGAAAGTAGACCTTGTGAAGCAGGTGGGCGTACGGCGTAAGCAAACAAGGCGTAAACACCTGCACGACACCAAAATTATAGTTATGATACGAGTCGCTCTTATATTGCCCAATAACAATAACTGTATACGGTAACTTTATTCTTAACATAACTTGTTCTTCAGCACAGCTCGATGTATTGTAGGATGTTACATTTTGGTAGTTTGTTAATGAGGCTCAAATTATTTTATACAATTATCTCAAGGAATTTAACGGTGTACTCTTAAATTTCAATTATTGTAACAGCAAGTGTCTATGGCAACACTGGCAGCCGGCTGGTGACTGAGCGGGGGACAGACGACGATACAATTGAAACCGTCGAGAAATCAGTCACAAACTAACTAAACCTTGCGGCACTATATCTTGCGATAACACCTTTAAACTAGAAAACTAGTGAGCTACTCGACAAAGCTATAACTAAGATTTCCTATATCCAGATACATGATATTCGAATTCCAATAAACTTCACTGGAGCGTGACGACCGCTCCGAAAATAGACGGCTCAGACCGGAGACACTATTCGCCACATGTCTCTACGTCGCTCACAGCCATCGTACGGCTTAGCGTGTATGCCGGACCATAAAATTACGCTTCTTTTTACCGCGGCAAAGTGTAACGGGCGCCGGCCAGCCCGAAAATTCCTCTATTCTGTTACAACTAATAGAATTTAGCTCGAGAATTTAATATACACAAAAACCCGTCTACACAAAAAGCTCGTTCAATTCATTCGGTATCGAGACACACAACAAAAGGCCAGCCACTTCCTAGAAGCGGTGTCAGCGTCCAAATAGCGGAGATTATGTCAAGACAAACAGTCGGATGTCGACAAGACGATATCGAGGCAAACACAACAACATTACTGCTCTGTCTTCGAGCGAACGCGTAAGGTTATCATTGTGATTAATAACTCGACATTTGTAAACTGCATGTTGATACATTCCCGACAATTAATGAAATAATGTTTCGAATACCGAGTTCGTATTTGTGTTTTCTAAGAAGGAAATGCGTCCTAACATGGATCACAATGGGCATAAGTTAACCCTGGCTTTCTGGAGATCAAGACCATTTATTTGCATTGTTAATAATCTACAGTTCCATGCATTCCAAGAATATTTCTGACGTTTGACACAATGAAAACCCCGAGGACAAATTTATAAACATTACCTCATAAATTTATCCAATAAAACGTTTGATTCTTTATTAGGAAAATTGGCGGCATTGTATAGGTATTAGCCAGTATACATATAATAATTATTTGGGTTTAGCTGCCCGAGATATAGTGAAAATTATTAAACGATCTTTAGTGCGTGCCCTTAGCTCCTGCGCAGCGAGGCCGACTATGGCCATAAGTTCTCATTCTCAAAGAGTTGGTGATATAGCCTAGTAATCCCTTAATAAATATCTTAGTATGTACACACAGTGCGTAGTATAGTTTAGGTATTCGTGATTTCATTAATATAATAAATGTAGATTGTAATTAATTTCATAGAACACTGACTAGTTACTTGTTGTACTATCACAAGTTGGGTACTTTCTCAATGTTTCAGGTCAGCGAATCTAGACTAGTATACTAAAGTTGGTGATACGAGTGGAAATGTGAATAGGCATTAAAAAAACCGGTACAATGCAATAGAATATAAGTCTTAAAGCGATTTATACAAGATAATAGTATTCGTAATAGTATAGTATTCATATTTATTGTCACCATAGTCTTAAACTAGAATGGCAGATCACGCTTTAAATTCTCACAGGTGTCATAGTTTGCCCAAAAGTGTTATATGTGACTATTACGAAAAGAGTGTGTCACTTGTTCATATTTGTCATATGTTTACCGCTGACTAACCTGACAGGCTCCTGTGGTTTGTCGGGATTGACCTTGACAGTGTTGGCGTTCTTGAAAACGTCCAGCTTCGCCAAGTTAGCGGCAGCCTCCTGTGCGCCCTTGAAGTTCGGTATCCGGTTGTACACAGGCCGCGGGAACAGCGCCAGCCCGTTGGTCTCCAGGTGACGCCATACCGTCACCCGGAAGGAGTGCTTCGTTATTGGTTCCGGGTTCGGCTTTTTTGCTGGAATTTAGGAATGTTTCCTTAATTTTAACAAAAAAAAACGTCAGTGGAATATTATGGTGAACATAAAACAAAATTCTGTTTTTATGACACCAACTAGTGGTCATCAGGCCAAGGGCGAGGGCGACAGAAGCGACTACTTACGGTTGTTTTTCCCCATTGGTACCTATATTTCATATTAAGTTACCGAATTAACATTTCACTTACGATTTTACATAGTACAACGAATTTTAACATGTAAATTAAACAACATGTCAAGCAACATCAAGCAACATTTAGGACTCATGTGTCACGTACATTTGGCTAATGTGACCGCGTTCAACATTAACCCCGTCCCCACTATCATCCCTCCCCCATCCGCCCCTACTCATTCTGCGAGACGCGTGTCCAACGCTGAAACAACTGATGGTGATATTGTTATTCATAATCAATATTTAGAGACGGCCCAATTTAATTACACACAATGAAAACATGAATCCACAACGATCGCACCGATCGGTGTGGATTCATGATTACGTGAAACCGGCGCTTTCCAGTGCCTTGTATCTGCGTCTGCGGTGGTAACGTAACGCGGCCTAATGAGCCGAAAATATAAGTCGAATGAGGCAGTTTTCACCGGTTACCGTGTTCAAAGCCGCGTGAAGGAGTTATGCTTGAATATAATTTCAATTCTCACATTAAGTAATACAATTCATCTAACAATACCCTCTCTTTAACATGAAACAGGCAGAGTGAACGATATGGAATATAAAAATGTATAGAGTGCACTTTTTTAATTTACCAATAAAATGACTCATTCATTGCACCGTAAGTGAAAATAATGATTTAATTGACTTCAAATATTTAACGGAGGCAAAACATTTGATTTGAATTATAATGGTAAACAGCATTTACGGTTTTCGCATAAAACAAAACGTGGAGTTTCAAAGAATAGTAATAATTTCGGGCATGCTTAAAATTAAATAATTAAATCTATCGCAACTATCTTAAACCTATCGCAAAAATGCGCACGGCGAATACGCAAAAGGTATGGCAGTACATAATCATACATAATACACATCTCTTTATATAAAAAACACGCATAAGCAAAAACATGAAAGTATAAATAATATGTAACGTCACAAGTTAACATTTCGTCCGTGTTCGGCACGTCATGAATGTTATTATATGACCGGTCGATTCAAAAACAAAAATCGCCAAATACTAAGGAACTATTTTCAAATTAAGAATAGAGCTGAACCTCAAAATGCAGGTGGCTGCAATGAATACGACTACGTTCATTTACTTGCCGGCGTGAATTGCGAAGCACAGTTGCGTGCGCGTTTCGTCACACAAAAGGAATTTAACGTGAAATATATCTTTTTCAGCGCGCGCCGGTTTCTTTTCACTACGACCGAGAGAAACCGGCCATATCAAAGCTGTTAAATACACAATGATTACAAAATCATAATTATTTCGTAACCTACATTTTTCAAGAAAAAGTTTCCGAGAAATGGAGAGGATTAAAAATTTTTTTTGCAGTAGCAAACAACGCCTTCCCGCCATTAAATTGCTACTGGGACGAACACGTGGCTCGGCCCGATATTCCAAGATTATTGTGCCAACATAAATCTCAATCGGATATATTATAATGTTTACTTTTAACGACTAATAGGAACCGGTAATGGTAAGTTCAGGTGACAATCGATACTTTCTTTTTATAACTCACATATCAAATTAACGATAACTACTGAATTTGCTGTTTGGCGACATAATAATATGTTGGATATAGACACTGGCATCTATTACGTCACATCCAACGTGGCTCCATCTCGCTTCGTTGACTATCAGAAATATTTAAATCCCTTATCATTTTCAGCTGTCGCTACAAAACGACGTTTTTAACTTTACATTTGTTATATTAAAGGTGGCCATCTGATTTTCCGCTACCAGCTGAATACATACGAGCAGACGGTACATAAGCTCAGAATATTTATATTATCATTACACATGACGACAATAAAACAGAACCTTCCATGTATATTGCTCTATAAAAAGCGCGAATTTAGACAGACCTATGTACAGTCTGTTACATAAGAGCGTGGACACTATTGAATAATAACAACAAAAGATTTTTTAAAAATGTACACATTTATTGATTCATTGGTCGTCAATCCCTAATGCGATTACCTCAGTAACATGTCCAATC
>DWEI01003343.1:0-12946 GCA_018245875.1 Mysoria ambigua | reverse complement strand
ATATACTCCGTCGGCAACTTATTTTATTGAACTGTCCGCCTGCAAACCTCAACAACAAACTAAATAGTGAAAAGGAGTCAAATCCTATATAATATTATGCAGTAAAAAGTTTATTTTTATCAACTCTATTTCCTATAGCGTTCAAGTCTATTTCCTGTCCGGTAAGTCTATTTCCAACAGGGTTTGACAGACAGTTAAGGTTTCTACCGGCTAAGATATGAATTTTTTTTCATCTCTTTTACGCCATGCTCCGTAAGTCGTCTTCAAACACCGCCAGATCAATTTACATTAGACCAATGTAAAATGAATCGTTTCATTTACCACATAAACATTGGAAATAATTACCTATACCGTATTATTGGTGGTAGAACAATCTGTGGTTCGACTCCGGCGTCAACACCGCCACACCTATTTCTGCCTTATAACAGCAGCGTTAAGCGCTGCCGAGTTCTGGTTTGAAGGGTGTGGTAAGGGAGACATACTTTTTCGAGGCATTCCAGCTTAGTCCTCAGGGGTAGAGGCGCATCTGTGGTGGACTTATCTGCGGTTACATACGTGGACGTCTCTTACTCCGCGGCGAACTACGCCGCATGGGGGAAGAGGAGTTCAGGCCTCGAGGGTTCCCTCTTTGGCACGTTACAACGCTACAACGTTACAACGCAACACAATTTATAGCTACAGGTGTTCAGAAAATCCAATTTCAACTAAAATAAACTAAGCCCCGTAAACAATATAAACAGTATAACCAACAAGTTCGTTCGTCACGTTTCACGCAATGTACAACGTACACAATGAGCCGGCACCGTCAGTGGCTAACCCGTGCGCTAACATTTCCGAGGCGCGCGTGGACCGTAGGTGGGACCGCGCGGCGCGACCTCGCATTTGGAAACAACGCGCTCGTAGTAAACAAGCGTGCGCCGCCCGCGGACGGGCACGTGCGCGCCCGCCCGCCGCCGGCGTCCCGCGCGGCCACGTGGCTGTGTGCTCGCAACCGCCGGGTGGACGGACAGCGGCTGCCGAGTTACAACACCGGTGCACGACCAACCAAACATTAAACCGGATTCAACGCCGACCGCGTAACACTAACAGTTTTTGCATGTTATTTTGAGGAAAAAAAAACTAAATTAATAACAATTTATGAAATAGACTACCTGTCGCCAGGGAACCATGTACCTGATAAGAAATCGACTTTAAAATCTTATTAGGTATAGTTTCGAAATGTAGTTAAGTTTTTTTTTGTGCTGAAATATACGGTATAAAAATCTACTTAGTGACTGTGACAGAGTACCCTATCGATATCCAAAAATTATCAGCAGTAAAATCCAAGCAGCAATATCACCGTCCCTAAATACGCATTTTGTTATACAGAACACGAAAACACACAAAAGCGGGAGCGTCGACTCCCTTTGTTCGCGAAACACCCTTAATTCCAAGTTTGAATGGAAAAAGAAATAAACGCGACACCCCAGATTTCGGGAGGCAAAGGGCGCGAGCAGTCGAAGACATCAATTGAGTGCGTCGACCCGAGCGTCACCTCGCCAGCTCACACGACGAGGAACATCGGTGACTAAGTAACGTCGACCCTATCCAAAATGTAATTACTCGACTGTTATTACTGGTTACAAATGAGCTCGGCCCAGCCTTTGCACATTTTCAATTTAGTACCCACAGCCGGAGTAATTTTAAGTATCAGACCAAAAGTTTGTATAGTAATCGTACAATTTGTATAGGTGATAGCTGAAAGTCAACCAAGTCGCAAACATACAATCTGCACTGAAATGTTTTCACTCAGTTGATATTGACACGTCAGAATATGTATGTATGTCAGGCGAGCGGCTCATTACCGCGGCGTCGTGCGGCGGCGGCGGCGCGGCGGCGGCGCGGCGCGCGGCGACTTGTTGATCCGCCTCCCCCGGCCCACGCCGCCCGGCCCCGGGGTCGCTTGCAATCACTGTTATGTTTCACTTTCAACAAATCGACAAATCACGTGAAAGGGGAAAATCGTATGACTCCCCGTCGGCGGCGGCCGCACGTGCCGAGCGGCGCGTCGCCTCAGACGAAACATGTGCCGCTAGAGTTCCGCAGTTTTCGCGCGCCAAACGTGACTCGTTTCACTTGCCCCCCAAGTATTTGTAAATACTGTCAACTGTTACGTAATGCGAATGTTCTTCTCGAGTGTCTATATAGGCATTTATGATATTTGATACCGAGAAATACAAGTGGGTCGGCATTTTGTTATTGTGAGAAGTAGATTAACACTTATTAACATAGAACGCAGCCTTTCGGGTTAGGTATCTAATGGCAATAAGTCAATAAGTTAAATGATGACGTAACCATGAATACTACAAACCAACAAAACGAACTTCATTTATTCCATTGGAGCCAACCCTAACAATTCGTTAGCCGTCCTCAGTGACGCACGCCCAGTGTGCAGTGACGCGCAGCGCGGTGTGCGATGTCACTGCTCACCCCATTAGGCGCACCGCGCCCCAAATACTCGCCGTCGATATACGCTATACACACAACAATACAGTTGACAACATTGACGTAACATTTGCATCGATAAAAAGTATATAGTCAGTCAAGTGTGACATTATTATTTGAAAGTACGTAATCTATTAATGTAGATAACAGTTCATTTTTATCAATAATCCCCTCTCATCAAACCTACGCCGTCATAAAGTGTAAAATGTATGCAATGGAAAAATTAAAACCTGTTATAAATATAAAATACACAATCGGTCGCAACCCTAATATTATTACGAAGACAAACGCGAGTAAAACCGTCCAGGTGTCTAACGTAAGAGATAGTATTCGCAACGACCCCAACAGCACTCACCTAGTTCAGTTAATTCGGGCAATTTGGTCCCGAGGCGGCGTGACGAGGCTTACGTGGGCGACGAGACGGGAAGCGGCTCACACGACGCTGACGTCAGTGTTGCGAGGGGCTATGTACACGGCACGGCTCAGGGGAGGGTCTCTTGTGATTTCATTCGCTTAGACTATTGACAAATTTATTTATAACCAATTCGCTTTCGAATCCATGCCAATTTTGGAAAATCTACTTCGTAATTATAAGGAAACATCCGAATTAAAACAAACATGCGCACATCCATAGGTACACACTTTAGTCAAATAAATTGTCAGATTCAATATTTTACGTTATTCCAAACTTCACCGTTACATGGCAACGGTCGCAATAGGCCAAGACAGTGCACCCCAATGTCCAGTAACAAGGAACACGTCCCGGCACAAAGCCCACCTACGTCTACTACCGCGCCCGTGTTGGGCTCCGCTGGACTTGCCTCCGTTCACGTGCACCTCGATGCGACGACTCAAGAGGAATAATGCTAGTTCATGCTTCGCGCCAACCGCGGACGATTACAGTACAATACGAGTACTGTAGCGTCATGCTAATGTTGGTTCGTGGAGCAAAATTGTAATACATTGTTACAGCAATAAAACTGATAATTCACAGTCGATATCGTGTGATTTTTTTTATGCTAGTAATTAAATAGTAGAAAGCATAGAACTCGAATATCAACTTTATTTAACGCGTTACATACGTGGTACAGAAATGAAAAAAAACTTGTTGAAATTTTTCACACCAACACCACTTCGAGAAATTTCCATGATGTTTTCTTCGTCTAAAGTCTGCCAGCTCGCACTTAGCCGGCGTGACTGACTTACGACCTTAAACTCTCTCATTATGAGAGAAGACCCGCGTCCAACGGTGAAAGAATAAATCTATTGATGACTATAGCGATGAAAGAAAGAAATTTGACAGCGAACGACAGGAGAGGCGTATAACTTATTCTAATCATCTATTGCATGCAGTTATCTCTCCGTGCAACGTGTGCATAAATACATATAAACACCCGAATAATCAAAGTTGTAGTAGAACTCTAATTTCATCGTTCGGATGTGTGCCAGAACGGAAATCGCATTAGGAACAGTTTGATGAATGTTTAATCTATTAGCTGCAAGCGTGCGAACAAACAATAACTCGGCGCAGAAGATGACGCGCTCAAAGCAACAACCTAACAACAACATAGACATTGAAAACAAAAAAACTCACTTGACTTATGCAAAAAACACTTCTATCTAATGGGCCACATGGTTCTAAGAACGCTGACATCATTCTTTTAAACTTATCGTTCTGTCCATAGATGTGTATGGCTCTTTGTTCGTCCATGTTTATCTTCGAAACCGCAGATACACTATGATTTTGAATACATATAGTATACACAAACGGTAAAATTTGCACATATATTGAATATATTCAACCCCAAAGTAACGCTATCTGAGCAGACAGCTTATTCACATTATAAATTATAGAGTAAGTCGCGGATTAATGACTAGCTTTAAATAAGAACGCGGAAAAAGCACTTTCATGCACGTACTTTATTCATATATTCGACTCGACAATTGAATAGTTAATTCTACTGCAAGCAATGATATCAATTATCTTGTTAGAACACAGCCCCTCGAGGCTCCGGCTGTCTCGTAGCCGTCAGCTTGTCGAGCGATATCAAAGCGACGACTTTATTTATTAATTACTCCAATCCTTTCATCGGTTAGCGTGCAGCCAGCGAGATCTACGTACCAATAACAAACACGGTTGCATTAATTTCAGGTATCTCATTCGTCTTGCGTTGCATCATCTTATAGTTGAAGTAAACTATATTATGTATTTCATCTTATTCGTACTGATGTCCGTACATGTGATACCGTATATGTGATGATTCGTACTGATGAAACTTTGAATGCGGACACTTTGACCAAACAAATAAATGGCAAAACCCATAATATCCGTCTCACATTCTTCCTCATTAGTGCTAATAAATTCAAACAAGGGTACGATTCGGCGCGCCGGCTGAGGGCGCTTGACCACGATAATGAATAATAGGTAATAAACAACAGTACAGGAAAATTTGTTTCATAATTTAATGAGGTCTCATTGTTGTCTATGATTATAATTTTAACTGTAACTACTTTGCTTGGAATAAATAATATAGATCCCTACATTATTTTCCTCATACAGTACGGTCATGTTGTTAGCGTGTTGTCAACAATGAAAATAACGTGGACACAGACAGTGGCGTCCTTAACGAGCACTGTTTCACGACACTTGGACAGCGTGGATCACCTCCTGGCCAATGTCTCAATTGCATCTTTTACGTTTACATCTCCCTTATCACCAGGTGAAATCGTGGTTAAACGTAAGCAGTTTATTGCTATAAATTACAAGCCGCACGTTATCACTTCCCAAGTGAGGAACGACTGGACGAGTATCGATCTAATAATACGGTGTCCGCGACATCACGGGTACTTTGTTTTATAACTACAATAAATATTTAAAAAAATGTAACTTTGAAACGATGTCGTGACTGACTTCGCCGGGTCAATGAATACACGAACTTAATTTACTCTGAATTTGTGTTCTGTCTGTACTTGAACGTATGCGATGTATAATCATGTCACAAGCCGATCGGTTTTCCTGCGGCCCGCTTCCTCTCTCGCGTCACTCGCGCGCTCATAAATACCCAAGTAATTAGTGTTAAGAAACCTTTGAACTGTGCACAATCACCTCAACAACCGTCCAATGAAACATCGCAGTGGCAACTCTCAGTGTTCTCCGTGCTTGAGTAACATGAATAATCACTTAATGTAATTATTTATTATAATTAAATACATTGTTGGCCGAGCGCTTGGAAGCGTGACTCCTGATCGAGAGATCATCGGTTCAAAATCAGGGTTGAGTATAGGTAATATTAGATTTTTCTAATTTTTTTTTTTTTTGTGGTGGCGCGGTGTCTGCATTTATGTCCGGTGCATGGCAATAGGCTCATTTTCTTTTTAAATAGTAAGACGTAAAAGTAACTAGTGACACACAGGAGTGTACTAAATTTATCTGCCTACCTCTTCGGGTATTACAAGCGTAATGTTAAATAACACTTTGTTAAATGAAGGTTAGGATTTTATCATTAAACCACACTCGTGTTCATGGCGTCGTTTTTTCTACTCGCTGTTTTTTTTTTGTACACAATTTCTTGCGCTAATGTATGCGCTCTTGTACGAGACACGGAGCAGAATTAAACACCTTATAATAATTGCGGGCACGTACAGTAAGGGTGCATGCACACGTTAACGATTTACCGAAAGGGTTTTCATAATATGCAGTCGCCACTGGCGTACGAAACTGGTGGTCGTATCTAAACGGTACGGCAAAATCGGATACGGCCAATTAAGTTCGATCAGCGTTAAATCCGGTCAAAAGTACAAATATGTGTCGCCCCAAAAGGCAAGTAAATTCACTCTACAGGATTTAACACTTTTAAACATTGGTAGCATCAAAATGTTACGATAATATTTGGTTGACGTAACTGATTGTTATAAGCATGTTATGCTTATAACATGAAATAACAACAAACATCGTTCTCTAGAAAGTGTCTTCTTTGTTTGTTCGCGCCAATCATTTATAATATACATCGGATTTAAAAATATATTTATACAAAAATAAATGTTCATTAAAGAAATATGTATATATATCTCTCTGACAGATTTAAATGATGCTACAAATATTAGATAGCATTAAATATTGCTATTTGTAGAAGTGTGACAGAAGTAAAAGCGCTAGTAATTTGCAATAAACGACAGTTGATAATAGATTTTGCATGTTACATACATATAATATATGTAGCTCATAGACAATATAATTATTCAAGTCGTTTCGATATTATGGACAGAGTTCGATGCGAACTCGCGGGCCGCCGCTGACGAACTCCACGCTGTAGTTAAAAGGATTCTTAAGTGATGAAGTTGCCTTCGCACAATATCACATTATGTAGAGCGCGGTGGCGCTCGCCGGCAATATAATTTACAATTTGTATTAGATGCGCCGTTTCGCTTCTCCTACCCACACATATTGTGAAAGCTATCATTGCAGTTGTGTTATAAAACGCTTCAGTATAATAATAATAATAATAATAATGGTTTATTATTATTATTATAAACCATTATTATTATACAATCCTGATCTCTAGCCCGCATGCCCAGCGTAAATGCATTACTTTTTAAGTGGAATTATGGAGTGGTAAATCAAACCCATTTTTCTATAATGAGGTACCGAAAAAAAAGTATATCAAGTGTGTATTATTCAGTAGAAAATTTCTAAACACATTTATATACACATTGCAGTTCATCAGCTGTCTAGTACCATAGTACACGATCGGCCTAGTTAGAAATTAGGTGGGCGCATGCGGAGACTGTCCCGAGACATTTATTATTATTATAGTGATGTATGTGTTATGAATGGGTACTCCGCTCATCGGCGTGACGTCATCGGCTCGCGCACTTCGAAATGGGGCGATACAAGCTTACTCCTAATTAAATCTCAAATGGCAAGGCGTAGCGCGGCGGCCAAGCAGATCGCGGCGACCGCAGAACGGAAACCTCGCAGACGTCAATCTTGAAACCGAGGCACTGCTATTGTGTATCTCGCGTCAAGTATGAAGCCACCCAGTTCAACTATTTATTCTTCTTTTTTCACAAACCGTTTTTTTATCTGTTTTTATTAGTGGTTAGTAACATACAAGTTACAAATTTTGAATATAGAAGTTTTATCAGTCTAGAGTTGTCTGAAGATAATAATATTAGCGGTATCAGTAAACCTAATATCAATTATGGAAATATATTGATAATGGGTGTAGCTATGTAGATTAAATGTTCGTCTTGAAAAACTAGTTTACGTGATTCAAGGATTTTCTTTTTGTAACAAAGATACGCAAGATCTAGGCAGTGTTAGAAAAAATTAATGATATATAAAATACTTCTGATTGAATCGGATATTTCTCGATATGTAACGAAAAACTTGACCACGACGGATAATCGGATCCAATAGGAATCCTCAAAATGTTAACAAACGACAAGCATACGATTAATATTAATGTAAAAGTGAACAATGAAACATCCTGGCTAAATAAAAAAAAACCGATAAGCCAAAACTAAAGGAAAAACAACTTTATTTCATATGTTTCATGTAAGATTCATGTAAGATTAGCAAGGCTAGCTCACCCTGGCGTCGTACACCCTGGTGAGCGCGTCGTAGCGGATGGAGCCGAGGAAGATGACGGCCTGCGCGGCGCCGCCCCGCCCGCGCGCCACCAGCTCCACGCACACCATCTCGCCGTCGCGCACCACGATGTCGCAGAACACCTGCCAGCGCCAATAAACGAACGTCTTAAATTTAACTTCGATATATAAGAAGTTCATTGTACATATAAAGAAACGTAACCTCACACCTGTTATTCCCAAAGAGGTAGGCAGAGGAATGCAGAAAGCTCCCACGTTTCACCGGCTACGTTTACGTCCCACTATGGAATAGGTGATGAGCCTATCGCCCTGCATCGGGCACATATCCAGATTCCCAACCTCTACTAGAAAATATAAATTAGAAAATGTTGTAGTGTTCGACTCGGGAATCGAACCCGGGACCTCTCGTTTGGCAGTCGCACTTGCAACCAACACGACCAACGAGGCAGTCATTGTACATGTAATTAACAAATCGCTAGGTGCATTCCCGTAGGTACATTTATGACGAATCTATCGATCCTACCTTATTAATATTACAACATTCCCATGCCTATGCATAAAACATACCAACGTAGATAACGTATTTTATATGGCTATAAAATCTATAATAATACCTTCCATACCTAAAATGATAAGATCGTTAACAAAAATTAACATACCTACCCATCTAGAACAACATTGACGATAGAACTAGCGAATATATTACGTTGAGCAGATGCAAAATAATAACAACGCTTCGCCGGAATAAAACGATCTAGCGCATTCGAAATGGAATGGAATAGTTCCGAAAGAAAACATTTTCACAAAACGTAAAAGGGAGAATTACTTTCGAAGCGAGCTCGACGCGACGCTTTTGTAATCGGAGTACAACACTCAGTCTCGCAAATATCGGTCGAGGGGAGAAAACCAATATTTGCGCAGCAGCTCGTCTGTTTGTGAAGAACCCCGCGCGTGCTGTGCCGGGCCGCGCGCGCCGCGTGACGCGCACGGACCGACCCTTATCTGACTTCTTCCGCTATCGCCACCCGGTATGCACTCAATCTTGATCCGTGGTGACGATAAACGATAACCTCACAATAAATCTCTTATCGAGACTTATCTACTGATATGCTTAAGTACACACGCTACACAATGTTAGGAACATGTAGATGCGCATTCGAGAGTAACGAATACGCCTTGATCATTTTACTTTGACACCAAAACAACAACACTACATCAATTTTGTCAACAACCAATGTATCGTAAATCCACGGATTAACGTGAAACATATTTGAAAATATATAGACGGGATGTAGGTATTTGTCAAAAGTTTGCATCAAACTTTGCGTACATTATATCAATGAAATTAAACTTAATTAACAAAAGCGGGCTAACGTTCCACATAAAACGGAGCCCGGCAACTGTCCAAATCGGAATTGGCAAGTGCACTGTTTACTTGGCGTTTCGGCCGTTGATAAGGCGGCGTCAGAACTAATTATAGTCGACCGGTGGCCGGCTCGGGCGACGCCGCCGGTGATTCAGCGTGCCGCGATAACACCAGATCATCGGTGACAAACACTTTTCCGAAAAACTAGACGAACGCACAGGGACACATGTGCGTTACTCATCACCTCGGCGAACGTTTACGAAATGCGGAACGCGAATCGATGCATTACTCGGTAATATAAATAGAAGGACTATATCTATGCAACAGATTATATCCGTATGTTGCGTTCGTATTAAAAAAAATCGATATTTGACACGTTTCTATAGCTCGATTTGATAAGAGATTATTAACAACGATTACAATCTGTTTGTACAAAACCATCCTGTTACATTGAAGAATCAATAATTACGTTTAAAACGTTAGAACGCAAGGCCACGGGCCGCGACACGGTCGTGTCCTTGTAGCAAGAAAACATCGCGACTCAATACAGTGTTCAGAAATATGTATCACATAGAGTAAGAAGGAACGAAAACATCGCTAGGAAACTTTGAACACCTAAAAGTTCATATCAAGCCGGCCCACTTGCCCCTCACTAGATGGCAGACCATGTCTTTGACCCTGAGATTCGAAAAACACATATAACAATGAAGATAAAAATGGATTGTAACATTCTTTATATTTTCAAGATAAATTAACAACAAAGGATCAAGTAGTATAGTTTTTAATGATAAAACACAATAGTATCAATAGATAAGCAATTGAAACTTAACACTAAACACGAAAAAAATTATCTTTAGATTCTAAGAACTTTACTAGAATGTTCTACGTAAGAATGCATTCGTGATATCGCAACTTTTTTTTGGCAACGAAACAAGTATCTCCTCGCAATATTATACGGTAAACAACGCAAATATATTGAAGTCTTAAGATAAACACTTCACTGCTCACACACACACACACACACTCACACACAAGATCATACACGTACCTACAAAACTATTAACCTCTTAAAATCGCCGCAGTGCACAGTGGACCAGCATGTAGGTGCCTTTGCTAACGAATAGCTTCACGATCATTGTTTACTTTGTAAAAGGGCTCGGTAACAGAACTCGCTCCTATACCAATGCACAACTCACCGCGCAACTAGCGATTCAACAGCCGATTCTATTACACACGGAATAAAACTGTTCGTACATTATGAGAGTCGCCATGCGCTAGAAGTGGGTGAACGCAGAGGTGACGTGACTGAGAACATGTAGGGTAGACGATAATACATATAATACGGGTATATTTAGGTATTCCAGCTTTTATTAAAATGTATTTTCACTGGAGACCCGGTATGATTAGAGTATTGATCAAAATATTGTGTCCCAGTCACTACCAAAGACAGTAACCAGTTGACAATCGTACAATAATACAGGCCAAGAAAATAGTAACCATTCTACTGAACTACATGTAAACGTTTAGAATACTTGTACTGTTCTATCAAATTACCAAGCCACTTACGAAATACAAAAGATAAACCATTATTTTCTTTTGAGCGTTTTAAAATTAAGCGTATATCTCATTATAATAACTAGCTCAACCAGAGAAAACATAAAAAAACGTCTTAAAAACAGTTAAGCGTATCGCGGTAAACGGTAGGGAGTAGTACCCTAACCGTCTTGTGAAGATCGTCGTTAATCTACCTTAACGGACTTTTCAGTCAAATGTAGTACAAAGAACACTGCGGACTCGTCCACCGAATGGCAAACACACCAGTAACAAAGAACGAGGCACGGGGCGACTCAAACCGCACAAGAAATCTACTAACACCACCTACTCCGGCGCCCAGACGCAGCCAGCCGCCGCTCACACCGAGCGGTGGGACCGTTCGTCGGAGCGGGAGGACCGCGCTCGAGGTCACAAGTTCACACCCCCACGGTACACGCGCACACTACGACGCCGCAATATGGGTCACACCTCGGACACTACCGAACCAAGCATCTTCCCTCGTACTAATAATTCTCAAATATTACCGAACACCAAAGATATTCTATTGTAATGCTTACATTAAAAATGTATTTGTCGATAATATATCCGTTATGACTTTGTGTAAAAGTGTTCTTTGATATATCGCATTTAACTGATCCGTTGGCCGAGGTGCTAATGAATGCGGGATCGTAGATCGTCGATGGCATCCGATAGCGACTCGACTTTGTTTATAGAGCACAATTTAATTGTTTTGTGGCCAGACACAAAAGAGTTTATTAGAAAATACGTATTTATACAAGCACATATCTATACATGTATATACCTACATGAATATACAGTCAACATTGAGATCAGATGGCCGCGTCTATGATAATGTATTCGTGTAAGCATAACACAGGATATCGTAACAAAAAATATATGTTATAAACTGTAATTTTAAACATTTTTATAACGTAATATAAGTTATAATCATTAATTGACGCACACTTGATGAATGCACAAAATAATACATATTCGTTTTACCATTCACTGCCACGTTGGTCCAGTGGTTGCACGCACGACTGCCGATCGAGAGTTTCTGGGTTAAAATCTACTGGATATTTGTAACTAGAATGTCTAGTTATAATCTCTAGTGGTCGCTTGGAGTCACCATATGTGGTGCCCGGTTAACGGCTATAGGCTCGCCACCAGTTCCATTATGCGACGTACAATGTAACTTATGAAACCTTGGAATGTACTTCGTCTCCTCCGCCTCTTATATTAAAGACACAAAATAATAAAGATACCGAAACCAGTGTGCCTACTTAAACAAATAGTTGCCACAGGTCGGTCGCAACACTTAACACTTAAATGTCAAACGCTAAACATGTTATCGCCGATCTGAATTAATGAACTCGTAATAAACATGCCACACGCTCGTATGAAATGACGGACAATGTTACAATCTATAAAACACCACGTGTGGATGGATATAGGCTTTTATCATTCTAGAACAACATTCGCGGACGTAATCAGGACACTGCAGCGATTAGCGGAGCGATGTCGTTACTCGCACCCATGAATGCAATAATAAATAACACGACGTGTAAACAAACCAAACAAGCGTGTTGACCCATGGCGGCCGACATGCACGTATGATATGATACGCGGTGACAGCCGAGGCAGTGATAAATATGAACATCACTAGTACATAAAGTAGAAAAGACATTATATACATGTGACGGACGGCGGAATTTATATGGCGGACCACGTGGATCCTAAATGTAACCCTTGCAACATAGAAATAAAGATATATTTTTTCGAAATCATATGCCATTTGATCTGTTTGCTGTTGTAAACGAGTGGGCTATAAATTCAATTTCTTATACGACATATGAATATCCAATATCCCTGAACAACGAAATACATTTCGATTCGAGAAGCTTCGTCAAACAAGAGCGGCGCGCGAGCGAT
>DWEI01003342.1:0-12947 GCA_018245875.1 Mysoria ambigua | reverse complement strand
GTAAATTATTTTAATTTAAGATTAACTTAGATACTTTCCGCTGCATCTAACGAATTTTCAAGAACCTAAATCATGTTTGCTCTTGTGAGGAATATAAATATGTACATAGTATCACCTGAAGATGTGGAAAAAAATGTAAAATTGTCAAAATGTTTTATGGTCATCACATTCAGGTCCTTTTAGGGCAGGCAGAGAGCACCGAATGAAAAATTTCTCTGTATAGGTACTGAAATTATTTGTTGATATTCAGTGAGTATCTATTCGAATTCAAAACAAAAGGCAAAAAAATTGAAAAACATAGATTAAAGACTGAGATTCAATAAAGATTAGCTAATCTAAACTTTATTTATAATAATTACTATTATCTATATTATTATATACATTTTAATGTTACCACTGTGATTAATAATAATAATTTACAATTATTTAGTTTTATACATCTAACTACTAACATTAAATTAAAAGCCTTCGAATACACGGCCAAAGAACTTAACGGCCACGTAATGAATACATTCCTAGCTAATTTGCACCGGAACAACTTGGTGGAGTCTAGAACTACGGTATTTGTGAAGGAGTTGAAATTCAATCCCAGCAATGGGATGTAAAAAGTTAAAATAAGCAGCATGTTAAACTACCATTTATCGACAGATCGTCCTGTACCAGGATGTCTTAGTACCAGCGTGTGGACATTTTTCGTTCATGTATCAGTGCATAGTGCAACCTAGGCCTAAATGGATTACAAATTGAAACATAATATTTTAAATACAATTTAGATATCACATTTTGTTTAATATTTACAAATGAAACTTGACAATTACATACATTTTAACGGTGTAATTTTTGTACATAATTTAATACTGTAAAAGTGTAATTACAATATGATTCTTAAGAATTCTTAATTTATTTTACATAGCACAATATATAATAGTATATAGTAACACAATAATATTAAGGAAAATTAATGGCTTTTCAGCATGACGAGTTAGGTCTAATTTTGATACTTTAATTAATACAAATATTTTTTTATTCTTCCTCGTCAAAAGCAATTTTCAGGTAGCTTCTCGAAATTATACACTGTATCTTATGCTTATTTTTAAATATTTTCTAAGGTTACCAGTAAGTAAAATCGATATGGTCTTCACAGGAAAAAGTAGCTAAACCTATATATTTAATAACGGGAAAAGTAATATTTAAAGTTAGTTTTATTAACCTTTCTCAACTGCACATTACAACTGACAAGATGGTGACTAGAAATAGTTGTTTATATTTTGAAAAGTTCTTAAAATACGTTTACTCATTTTTAAGTACTCGTATAAGATGGATTTTTTCTAAATAAGACCACTAATGGTTGGTATAAATATAAAAAATTACGAGCGTTTTCACTACAGTAAACTAATTATCCTTTCCTGAAAGGAATTATGTGGTAACATTGATTTCAATATAAAAATGTTTTTTTTTTAAGATAATAAATAAATAAGCGCCTTGGGTGTTATAACAGTAAAGAAAATCACCCTAAGGAAACCTTCACACGTAAGAGTTACCAAAAAATTGTTCTCTAAGACGTCTGAAATCTGCCAACCCGCACTTCTTGTTCAATATTACTGTTTCCTCACTCTACTAAAGTGTACGTAACATCACGCCTGTAATTCTTGAAGAGGTCGGCAGAGGAATGTAGTACACTCCAACGGTACCCCAATTGCTTTACGCTCCAACATGGAATAAGAGATGAGCCTATTACCATATAATATGTGGATATTCATATGCCAATAATATGTCCATGTTTAACTGATATATGTAAATAAGCAACTAAAGGAAAGACAAGTAGCGCTGCGAAAAGGTTATTTGTGCGTTACGGAGTCTTAAAATTATAGTAATTAGGGCGTTCTTAGGCGTCCAGTGATTGCAGACACCAAACCGTTCGTGAAGCGACCGCGTGGCCACTAGAGCCACAAGATGCGTTATTACTAGTGGCAAATGCGTTATTACTAGCCATTTCGTAGTTCATAAAGTATTTGAAGCCGGCGACTCCTACTGTGTCCGTTATACCACAGTTGTAAGCTTCGTCGAAAGATTGGTTTAAAAGTGTGGCTTATAAATTTTCCACAGTAAGCTTGACTGCTAGCCTAATCATCAATAAAAACAGGCAGACAAAGTAGAATAATCTTGATTAAAATATCTATTAAAAATTACTTCGTAAATTCGCTATAGTGCAGGTCATTTTATTTCTCGCGTTTTAATTGTACCCTATCGTTTGCTCAAATTAACATTTCTATCAACGAAAATACGATCAATCCTATAGAATTTCTCCGTCACTGTTTGTTACTTTGTTACTTAATATACTGTATTTACCGCATATTCTGCGCCACGATAAAACTCTACTTTCTTGGCCCTGTTCCAAACGCCGAATGCGTGTGTTCCATGTTGCTCCTTACAATGGTCATGTCGTCGGCCAAATGGAGGTACGCTTTGCACTTGTGCCATCGGTTCTTGGTGCAGCCCCACCGGAAACCGTTGCGGGTCCGACTCTGCTTGTAGTACGTGAAGTTGTTGTAGATTAGCCTCTCCTTGCCCCGCGTCGTCATGAATATGTTCACTGAAATGTTAGTATTCGTTTTGCTATGTCCGTTAGTACGTTAGTTGCGACCGTTGGCAAAGGGTGAATCACTTTTCGCGTTGAATGTACACATTTAACAAATTTTTGATTTGAGTGTACCACGTCATATTGCTTTTTGCGTTCCATGAACGCACCGGTGAGAACGAAAGTTTACCAAATCAAATCGACAAGTGTAAAACCGTATGGAACAAAGTAAATCATCCTTTACATAATAGCGGTCATTATCAAAACGCTGTATCCACTGCACTCAAAGAATAAGTAATTTCTGATAATATACAAGTAAAAACATGCGTTGAAGTCGTGCTGACAAAGATCAAATTCAAAAAATCGTTTATTCGTACGAGTGAGTAGATAAGCAAGTTAGTTGTTACTGAAATAATCTAAAGCAGACGTCAATATGAAAACATGGAAGTATTTAGAGACACTCCAAAATGTTTGACAAAGTTTGATCCTGAGGCTGGAATAACTATTTTTATCGCCTTCACTGGAAATACAATTTACAGGAATTAATAGTCGTCTGCTTCAGATGAAGTTACCGTAAGAAAATGCAAAGTTTTTCAAAGCTTTGTTAGTTACAGGGAAAATAAAATGATAAAGTAATTAGGAAATATAAAGTTCAGGATGCTACATGTAATTTGATTAAATATATTTCTTTATGCAATATAAATTATCAAAATAAAAAATACAGTAAGAACATAAAATGATAATAGATTCATACAGTATTAGAAAAAGTATTATTATCATGAAGATTATCTTTTTATCAGGAGCTTGGCTTTTTGAGAGCCGACGAATTAAGTTCTTACTGTGGTTATTTACGAAGTTTTAATTGAAATGGTATATACGTATATTAGTGACTCCCTTAGACCTACCCATTTCCGAGCGTAACTAATATGAAAGAGTATTAGATACATTAGTAATTCCAACCATAACAAACAATGTTTAATCAGCTGTTAGTATATTAGAATATAGGAATAAAACATTAAGGCTAATGTATAATTTATTATATAAATAGAGACTCATATATACAATCCTTATTTTAATAAACAATAAAATATGTTTCTTTTCAATTATATGAAATAAAAACACAGGACAATTGACGTAAATATTTATTTGATACATAAGCTAGTAGTGTATTTTTAATACCATTAAATAAACTCTATAGTTGTATGCTGATAAATTTATTATTTTTTTTCTCTAAGTATTATTTTCAATAGTGTTGTCTAATTAAAAACATCTCAAATACATAAACATATAGAAGAAAAAAAAGAAAATAATTTCATATAACCAAAATAAATTATATTACGAACACAATACCAACTATGCAATACAGAATACCACAATTAAATTAAAACGATACCCTAACCAATCACATCATATTCAGATTTGAACAATTATAAAACAGAAATATGATATGCTTTGTAGTATTTCAATACTGAATATTACACATAAATAAAGTGATGTAATTTGTCAGCTGCGCGTACTCTTCGCGTTATTATTTGTACATATCATAACAACTTCAAACTACCTTCGTCTCTTAGTCCACAAGTAAATATGTTTGACACAATGGCTATTAAAATGTCCTTATTAACTTTTAACATAACTGTGACACACTTGTATGTGGTCTATATTCAAATTTAGAAGCTGTAACACATTTCACAGCTGTATCAACGATAGTGCAGCCATTTGAGTGACAGTGCTGCCATCTGTTCAAGGAGTCAATGGGCGGGAGTGTAAATCTATTTTGTTGTTTAGTGATCATTATAATCGTATATCACGATACATGCGAGTATACGTCACATTCACACAGATAACGTCTACAGCTTATTTATTTAGCCATCGCATAGGTACGGATGTGATAGACCGATAAAAAAGAAGTCAAATAGTGGATTACTTTTAACTAAACTAGACTTAATTTGAATCTTAATTAAATAATTAAGGATATCACTGCTATATCGTTGAACGGTATGCAGTTGTAACTGCCATAGTCGTTCTGAGATTATACGGTACGATGGACGATAAAACGGTACGCTTAAGAGACTTAGCAGCTTACCTATTCTCTAGTATCTAAAATTGTTACTATTGTAGATACGCCAACTGTCATATGACGGCGTAAGTAATGTAGTTTATACACATATTAAATATCAATTAATTTTAACATACTTCCCGCTCGGAAATCTGTACAGTTTCGTTGGCTCGTGCGTGTGGTCCCTGGCGGACGCCAGCAGCACGTTCAGCTCTGCGTCCACGTGCAGGTACGCGTTGCACTTCTTGTTCCTCGTGCAGTACCACCGGGAAGCTGTGCCCTTGCGGATGATGCTCTGCTTGAAATATGTATACCCTCTGTAGAGAAATGCATGCCGTCCATTTTCAAACGTTATCAGTTTACCTGAAATTTTCTCATACATTAAAATGCTACTTTAAGTATAGATATTGTTAAATATGAATTAACAATTATGTTCGTCAATAATACGATATAATAGGTGATATCAAATTTGACACCTGCTAAGCATTAAGCGGTCTGTATCAATGGGTAAAGTGTGTATACAATCTATATTTACAAATATTATAGATAAAAGATTATTACATATCTATAGTTATATTCTTTGTATCACATACGCAATCGTGAATATATTGATGTGTATCAGAGCTAAAATCGTGTAAATCCATATGTATCATAAATCAAATCGTATACATGACAATATGTACCAAGAAAAAATGTGCAAACGGATTATGTGCAAACGAAAATTTATTAATTACAAAAAAGGAAAGAAAGTATAACAATCCTTGTAGACATCACGTTTGTTATATAATTTTTCACGTACATATTATATCATAATAATTTAATGAAGAAGAGTCTTTTAAAATGAGATGTGTTTAGAACATTTTTGCAAGTCTTTTTTTCATCTCTCCTAATTCGAATTTAATTACACAAATATTAATAATGAGGTGATATTAGAGATTTTTAATAAATGACGTCTTTAAATGACAAATACTCTCGGGGACTTGTTTGAAGCACACTCTAATATTTTTGAATGTAATTAGGCAAGTGTAAAATGTCTGTAGTCACGCTGCATACAGAATATTAGGTGATGTTATTAAATCACATATGAACAAACTTTGATATTTATTAATCGATTTTAATTCAGCAATATGGTTCAACCAAGAGGATAGTTTTATTTCGAGTGTGGTATGAATTAGCAGAATTGAATTTCAGTACTAGTTAATACATTTCAAGTTTAGTTCTGGCTTTTATCGAAACATAACATTATTTATTTACCTATCACTATTTATCCTATCAATATAGACTACGTTATTAACAACTGTGTTCAACAAAATAAAGATTAATCATACAGAAAACGTGATACAACGCTAATTGAAACTGACGCTTCTAACAGAAATAAGCTACTTTTTATTAAAACTTCAACACACAAATCCAATAATACGATTTTTTATAAATCCCTAAATGTATTGTACTAAAAGAAATGAAATGAATCACCATAAACTTTAGGAAATCAGGCAAAGTAGAAACAAGAATTATATATATATTTCTCAAATATTGTTTATTATACCATTTGACTATTGTAAAAATAAATGGATTGTATTTAAACAGTTATTACCTTGGTATATATTTTACTACTATGAAACTACAAGGTGCAAGATCCGATAGAACGCGCTGTACAGATCAAGGAAAACAGTGTACTGACACCTGCGCATCTCAAAGTTCTCCACGTCCTCTTCTTAAGCGTATAAAGTCCCCCAAATTTCATTCGCCCCAATGTGCTAGATCAGAACCTCCAGTCTTCCGGTTCAGATGAGACAGTGCCCAAAAAATTACCCAATATAAGCTAACAGTAAAATTTCAAAATAAATTCTATTAATATTTAAACTTAAAAAACATATATAACAGGGCGATCACAAATTACAAATATTATTTTAAACCAATACTAACGTATGCATGGTGGAGTACCAGCGATAAGTAGACTGGGATGAATTGAGGAGGCAAAGTGACTTTAAATTAGTTCATAATATTACATAAACGTATGTTTTTCATATTATAAGTGAATCTTATATATTAAATATTTTAAAACTGAACCAGTCATGATATATTAATAATAATCACAATAATATTACGATCATCGCAAGCTGCAACTGTTAAACCCAAAGATCTACATATAGGCGGCGGTGATTGATACTATGACAGCGTATGCCGTATACATCTATATACTCAAACAAACGTAACACGCCTGTAATCCCCGAAGAGGTAGGCAGAGCGGTGTAAAACACTCCCACCGGCTACACGATCGCTGGTTGCGAGCCAAGTGACAATAATAATCATCATCATCAGCCTATAGCTGTCCACTGTTGAACATAGGCCTCCCCCAAAGCTCCTTTGCTTCCCTCACAATATCTACCGGCGATCCTGCGAATGTCGTCAGACCAGCGGGTCGGAGGTCGTCAACAATATCCGCCGCATATCGTTCCGGTCTTGCGCTGGTTCGTCCGCCGGCCCTCACGCTACACCCGCACGTACGTGCCGTGCGCCGCCCGCACGAGCGGACGTGGGCGGGTGCGCGTGCAGGTACGAGTCGCACTCGGCGGCCCCGCTCTCGCCGCACGGCCGGCGCGACGCGTACGTGCAGCCGCCGCGGAGGAACAGTGTCTTGCCGCTGTGGGACTGGATCAGCTCGCCTGCGGGTTGGCGCGTGTTATGTATTAGCTCCAGAGCGGACTTTGTGAACGTGAGGTTAATACGGACAGATGTATTGTTAATTAATACGTAACGCAAAGGTGGCAAATTATTAATATACATGTATATTTATTTATATCATGACAATATAATTATTGTAATAAAAATAATATTATGATTTATTTTACATGTCAATTTAAGGTTAATATATATGCTAGGGATATATGTATAGAAATACTATTAAATAATAAAAATACAAGAAAGTTTAATAGTAATCGAGTGTTGGATATTCTGTAATAGAAAATATTACATCGTGATATGTAAGACACCTAACGTTTTGGTATAAGAATAATAATGAAGGACTGGTATTATAAAAACATACACCTAATGCAAGTTACCATATGAGACAATCAAATGAAAACCAAAGCGCAGTAAAAAATCGACACCAGGCAAAAAGATAAAATAAATACGGTTAAATTGGAACGAGTTTTCAAAATCATCCTAAACAAAAATAAAACATATAATACGTATGTATAAATAAAAACACTGTTTATTTTTTTATGAATAGGTAAAAAGATTGGTCTTATGACTCACGCGAGCCGTACAACGTTTTTTGCTAAAGTTAGTTTTTTTTTTAGCTCGATGCTCGTATAGCGTAATACCGGGACATCGTTAAGTCACTGCAAGTGTGCAGAGACCCGTCACGTGGGATTCTCACATATCCCTCCCCACGTACCTAACACCGTTTACGCACAAATAGTTACATTACAGAATAACAAGACAAATTCATCTCATTAAAGTAAGGCAGAACTTGTGATATCATAATCGAAAAGCTAATAAACAAATGAATCACCTTTATGTAAATTAAACCCAAGACCTTCTGATCAGCAACCAGGGCTAAAACTACTGAACCGACAGATCATTCGAATTAGAAGCAACTTAAATAAAACAACAATAAAGTAACAAAATATTTATTTATTTCTTTACTTACAGTTAACACAAATAATAAAAAGGAATAGATTAAACCTTTATAATTTAAATAATCTCGTAACAATACAGAGAACGCCCAAATACTTTGTGACGCATTGATAATACCACCTTAGCGGACATCAAGACCCTGGGTCACAGTTTAATGTACCGCCCAGAGGACATCCTCCGTAGCGTCAGGGGCGGGTGGGTGTGGTAGCGCGAGGACATTCGGATCACGTTGAGCCTGTCGTCCAGGTGTATGTACGTGCCGCACCTGGAGTTCTTTGTGCATATCCACCTGGTGGCCATGCCTTTTAGTATAAACTTATGCTTGCAAAACGTGTAACCTTGCAAAAGGTAGACCTGTCTGCCGTTTTCAAATTCGATTAGCTCCCCTGGAAAATATATTTGTTATTGTAACTAAAATACTCTTAATGTTAACTAGGAGTAAGCTGAGGTATACTGACGTTCGCACGAGGACCTGCACGTAACCAATGAAAAAATCCGTAACCAATGAAAATAAGGCTGACCACACATACACGTTTCGTTCACCTGCCCTTGGTTAAAACAAAATTATTTACGTAAAACATATTTATTAAATACACATAATTTAAGTACCGAAAACAACACAACATATACGAAAGCAGGCGCCGTTGGTTGGTCACGTCTGTTCTATAGCGGTCTAGATGACTTTACGACGCTAGCAAGATCAACATTTACTTTACAAAGCCTACGCAGGACATCAACAAAACGACAAAATTTGACAAACAAATTTAAAATAAGGGCCGATTCTGAACAGAGTATTAAATAATACAAATATAGATAGGTACTTCCAACATTTTATTGAAATGCACATTGCGTTTACGCCGAACACCTATGTATTAAAAGTACATGTAATTGCCACCGCGAGCTACGGTCACATTTTTATATATTTCCCCGTCATAGTTCTGCGGTACTGATTGGGACGATGATTGTGCCGGGCCACGGTGCGATACAGCACCCGGAGACCCGCGGTCACGTGGACGTAGGCGTTGCAAGAGGCCCTAGTGCAGCAGTAGCGGTACCGAGCGCCGTGTCTCAGTTGGTTCTTCATGTAATAAGGATAATTTTGCACTAACAAAAGTTGCCTGCCGTTCGTCAACTGTATCAGCTCGCCGGCCACCTCGCCAGAGGACTCTGAAAAACCATCATTAAAAACATCTTGAAGATATACATGTGCCGATGTGTTGAGTTGTAGAACTTACTTCTGTTTCCTGTTTGCCCGGAATGTGCCCTTTTTTATATTCAGCCTGACAAGCAGGCAGAAGTGCTACCTGATGTTAAATGGTTATCGTCGCTTATGGTCATTGGCAACACCCCAGGGGTGGCCAATGCCTGGTCGGCTTAGAAGGAGTGCTCTCTTTGCGCTTTTCTTAAAAAACCCATGTCATAGCGCCTCTGGAAAGCCTCAGCCTCCTTTGATCCTTTTTCAAAACAATATTAATGTAGATGCATTGGTACTGTACCTTTGTACTTTAATTATATTTTGTCTGTGATTAGTACAATATGCAGAAACCTCAAACGAAATATTTAAATCAAACAAACGATTGGTCAAATTCGTTTTCGTTTATTAATATTACGATAAAAAATAATACAAAAGCTGCAATTATTTAGTAATAATACGAAAATGAAGAAAAAAAAAGACTACAAATACATCGAATTAATTCTTAATGGTAAACATTTAAAATTAATGTATCGTAACTTACACACTGGCCACTCGCGAAAGCCACTCGTTGTGAGAATAAATCCTAATGACGCGTGCGCCCCACTTATCATTAGAGGCTTTCGATATAAAAACTCATTGCAGTACAGCACATTGTAATAAAATAAAAATAAAGGTTATTAATATTAAAATATTTATATATCTCAGGTGAATACATAGCCACATATTGTATCATAATATTATAACATTTTATGCTTACATATAATGTTAAAATTATCGTGTATATGATCAGCGGTTAAAATAAATCAATGATTAAAAAAAATCTTAAATTTTAAAAAGGCCTCCCGTGTTATCACACAACAACTTCTAATAAAGTCAACATACGTGCATCAATATTATACAATACAATTATATAAAACGCGTTAATATACATATTTCGTGCAGAGTTCGCGTACAACTTGCGGTGGCCGGTCGTGACCGGTCTCTGCTCTGATACGAAAGCGATGTACAATGTAGGATTAAAAACGAGATCTTAACCGAGATACGTGGTTATCACAAATTAAACATGCAGTCTTAAATCATCCAAGTATATATGGGTATCACAAAACGTAATACTGGACACGTCACCAAATGCAAAATATCACACGACATTACATTTAAATAAAAATAAAAAAATAACACTAAAAAACCTTAGCACAAACTAAAACGATTCTAACAAAATGGAGCGAATTGCGTTTCGTTGTCAGTCATATCAATTTAATTTGAACAGAGTTCAATTCAAAGGATTAAGATAAATTAGACGGCAATTTAAAATAAATGTATTGTAAGGATACGCTTGTTTACAAAAGGCACTTTTTTATTAGTGTAAACAGTCAATCGAAAACAATACTTTCACATAAAAATAATAAGTGTTATATAGTTACCTAATGCCTAGTAATAAGCTGTGTAAAATCAGTTACGAGTTCAAGTCTTATAAAATACATGGTTATTTCAAAACGAATTACGAATCAGGCGTCAATTGTAAACATCATTCGCTCACCTTTGTCACTATCTGGACATTTCCAGGCGTAATACAGAATAAAAAATGTGTTTTTTTTTATAAAACTAATCAAGTCTTTTTGCGTATACAAAAGTTTCACATTAGAAAATTTAATTGACAAAATATATACAGATTCTGATTTTCATTCGCTCGGACCTTAAATTTTCATTACACATTAATATTAAGACATCACAACGTATAATTACTATGCTTTAATACTACGTGATATGCTATATAATCATGTATATATAGGTGTAAATTGGTGTGAAAATAGGCGTTATCAATATACTGACCACACGTTAAAAGCTATGCCGAAGCGTACTACACCTACTTATTAAAATGCAATTAAACTTTAGAAAAATGTTAAAAGGAAAACGGTAAAATCATACACTTCGATATAATTCGAAATCAGACCTATCCGGATCTACTGTAACCT
Source organism: Mysoria ambigua (assembly GCA_018245875.1). Lineage (NCBI taxonomy): Eukaryota > Metazoa > Arthropoda > Insecta > Lepidoptera > Hesperiidae > Mysoria > Mysoria ambigua. Next base: position 1,500 of record DWEI01003342.1, on the reverse strand, counting down.
GAATCGAGGCTATTCATCTATACGGAAATCAAATATGTTCCTCTCAACGATACACAAATACTGTAACGGTACCCTCGTATTTATATAAATGCAATAGAATATGCGCTTTTCCCACAATGGAAGTTTCGAGAAATATCACCTCACGCTTTCAACAGCTTACGTTCGCCGTGGTCTGAGAGTGGGACCGTATCCTAATAGTTGGTGTATACACTGTGAGCCACCAAGTAATCGTACAGCGGCGTTTGCGAGAACATATTCGGTGGATTAGTGGCAACTGCAGTGCTTGCGACGGGATTGACGCTCGGTCTGTTCACTACGTTGGCTGACGCTTGCTGAGAATGGACGCCGTTCGCCACCGGCGGCGGCATCAGCTTGTGTTCCCGCTTGATGCTCGGTGGATGGCTGTGAGCGACGTTCGCTTTGATCACCTCGAGTTTGTCCGTGATGATTAAATGCGCCTTGCATTTCCATTTGGAGCCGTACGCTGTGCAACTCCAGCGGTGCGCGTTAGTTCTCGCCTTCAGGTGCTTGTAAAAGGTGAAGTTGTTCAGACGCAAGTTCACTCTACCGCTGGGACGCAAGTAAAACTCCACTGTAGTAAAAACAGAATATTATTGTTATTAACGTAACGATTGAGTTGAGATATATACATTATTTCTAAATCTATGTCCATTATTCAGGTAGCAGTGCATTTTCAATAAAATAAACATACGCATGTAATGATTTGAAGTTTTGGGACTCATAAATAAAATACGAATATTAAAGAATTTAATTATCAAACTTTTGTACAAACAATGGAATGGTAAATAGATCACTTACTTAACAATTTTAACAATAATATTATTTATTAAGTATTTGTATAATTAATTATAACATATATTTTTAGTCATCATTCTTTTATTATTTTTTACTTATTATTAAATTAATTTGCATTTCTCATTAAATCAATAAAACAATTAATCGATAATAATCAGCGTGGCAATGGTTAAGAATATTTTTTTTTAAACAGATAGGTACGTACATAATTTTTTTCTTAACTTATATCTAAATATATATGTATTCTTTTTAATAAGTATGACACGATCCCAACCAAGAACTTTAATATATCTCATAAATAACATTATTATGCTTATGAACAACATACTTTACAATCTATTTATATATCTAAGTCTTTAAGTAGCTAAGAACCTGTAATGCTAACGACGTTATAGAAAATTATAAATTTAAGGTTAAAAATATAAAAAGAAAACTAATTTACGTCCACACGATTTTGCTACAAACATGAATACAAAAAAAATCAGAAATAAATTATTAAACGTACGGTATTCCAACAAAAGTTTTATTTTAATATCCAATAACTGATCCAATAAATATGTATAATTTCTCGAAAAAAAAACAATGCATATAGAATTTTAAATTAATCAAGTTCTTATTAAAAATCTTAAAACAAATCCTAACAAACAGCACATTATTAAGTTGAATTAATAAAATATTAAGCGG
>DWEI01003341.1:0-12947 GCA_018245875.1 Mysoria ambigua | reverse complement strand
GTATGTATGTATGTATGTATGTATGTATGTATGTATGTATGTATGTATGTATGTATGTATGTATGTATGTATGTATGCTATTTGTACTGACCCAGGTGACATTTGTCTAGCCTCGATACTTATGATGGTGTCAGGATAGTGTCACAAAACTAAAATTATCCACCTTCTTTCAGGTTAAAGTTTGTAGTGGGCACATCGGGAGTTAATTTGTTCATATCCTCCGATATGTTTTATTTGGAAATTCTTGTGGAGTCATCGGGCAATGTCAAAGATGTTAAAATTCATCACGAAGGCAAGGTGAATATCATCGTTTTCTAAATTTATCTAGATTCTATTGTATTCTATATATAAGTTGATAATAAAGTTGAAAGAAAATTAAAAGTTTTTATAAAATGACTAAAATGACTATTATGGTAAATTAAAATTACATAACATCTTTAATCCCAAACAGGTAGACAGGAGACTATAAACACTCCTGGCTTTTGACTCCAGATCCAATAATATATTCTTGGGTTAAACTGATATAGAATTTCTAATGATAACACACAAGTCTGAGTTTGTACTCAGTGTATAGCAATAATCTTGTCCCCCACATCCATGGAAAGTATCACATAACTGGTGAATCGAGGGAGTCTACTGCAAGTCTCTGCCTACCAGTTCATTGAAATATAGGTGTGATACTATGTTAGTATACTAAATGATTGCTGATGTTGTTCACAGATAGAGCAACAAAGTTGCGAGGAGCTTGTGGCGTGCATATCTCGCGGGGACTTCGCAGACTTCACAGCACAGCTAGAGGGGCTCATGGCTGTGTACCAGCTGAATACAGAGAAAAAGGTTAATCCTACAGTTCACAATCTCCCTAATTTGATTTTTTAAAGATGACATGAAGATAAATATATTAATATGATAAACACAGATATGTATATATTAAGATTATTTGTTTTCAATAATTAATTATGAACTAACTCTACACAAAATATATGTTATTTACAGCTCAAGTACAAAGCATTTAGTGCTCTCCAAAGCTTAGAAGAAGATTTATGCACATTAAGGATGCTGCAAAATTTCATCAAAGACCCTTGGACCCAAGTACACAAGAGTCCTATTGGATTTTTGCAGAAACGTAGAGGAGGTGTGCTATCTGATTACTACTCCTTTCACTAGTTTTTGGCTTTGTTTAGGTCATTCATAAGAAAAAAGTGATTTCTGTTAACTGTAACATTGACTGTACAAGTAAATTGTTAAGGCTCATACACATTAACTGATATTAGTTATTATTATTCGTCCTCCTCACCATGATTAGTTGGATAACTGACAGAAGGTCCTGATAGGTGCACATTATGTCACGAGTCATTGCTGTATACTCATCAACAGTCACACGATTCAAATAGCTTCATAGTAACAATATATGTATGCTTCTGTTAAGTATGTATGCATGAGTGCGTGGCTGCGCCCACCACCTCAGCTCATATGTCAAATAAATCAGTGCGTTGCTAACCTCCGTTCGTTGGCCTTGTCCTCCAGTCCGCATATTAAACAGCTTCCCGCGCACAATATTATGTATACCTCTCGACTCCATCATCAGCCTCGGTCCGCTGTTGAGTATAAGCTTGCTTGAGAAGGTATTATAACCTTGATCCCTGTGCAGCAATTAGAATTCTCAGAGTGCAGCTTGTCTGCTGCCATGCATACACGCCCATGGCAGTAGCCTGTGTCGAGACCTCGTCAATTAACGCGCAGAACATTTTCCAGGTCACGCCATGCGCCTCACGTACTTCGTGTCTCCCTACGAGCTGCTCGATAAGGACAAAGGTCTCCAGCCCCTCACCGTGGAGCTGCTGACGGTGGGGAAGTTGGTCGGCTCCAGCGCGCTGGCCCCGCTCGTGGCGTCCACGTACACCCCCGTGGGCCAGTCGGCCACCGTCCTGCTGGAAGGCTGCACCGCGAATAAGCTGCAGCTATCACCAATAATACCTAGGTCGTCAAAGGGGTAAGTTTATAATGAGTAAGATTTTTTTTTCAGGAACTTTTCAAAGCAACATAACACTTAAATAGATCACCCATTTGCCATTTATAAAAAAAGTGACGTGTAATCCACACCTGTAATCCCCGACGAGGGAGGCAGAGGAATTATGTTTATGTTCCACTATAGAATAGATGTTGGGCCTATCGCCATGCACCGAGCACAGATCCAGACTCTAAACCGCCATATTGACCAGTGAAGCTTAACGATTAAATGTTCATTAGAACATTAACACAAAAAATATATAATGCAATGAAAACAAACAAAAACAAATTTCTCTTAGGAATTTTCTGAGGAATGTTCAAAGAGCGACATTCGTTCCATGTGTGGCGGGCGGCGGGTGGCCCCGCACCGGCCGGCCGGCGCCTCGCACCGCCCGGGCCGGCGCCGCGTGCGCTCGAGACACGCTGGCCGTTTGTCGTGTCGACCAACTAACATGTCTAATATCATGATATATTTTATGCTGAATTTATAGATAGCATAAGGTCGGTGGTCTCTGGCTACTCTAAAGGAGACCCCTCGTGGTTGTATAATCATAATACATGAGACTGTAATAATGGTTCATTGCTGTAGTGTAGCGTTGTACTGCGCCCGTGCAGGAGCGGGCCGGCGTACGCGCCACTGGTGCCGCAGAACAGCGCTGTGCTGCCGGCCTGCTTCGCGCTCAAGCTGAGCCAGCCGATGCCGCTGTGCGCGGCGCTGGCCAAAATGATCCACGCCACCACAGAGGTGTGCTAATATTATTTTCCTCATTTTCTTCATGTTGAAAAGATACAGGTTTTCCCTTTTACACGTCCCTTAGCTTCCTCGTGTTATTGTAACTCTGTTTCCCAGGTGGAGGTCGCAGGGGACTGGGCCAACGCCAAACCCATGCTGGGTCTCGTTGCACAACAAGCGTACAATAAACTGGTGCCCGGCAAGAATATCGAGTTGAATCTCAGCAAGGGGCTGTTCGTGGCGAGTATCTAATGTTATTGCTGTACAAGCGGTGACTAGTGCCTGGCCCAGTGGGTCGTGAGGGGCGTGCGAGGGTAGCCAGCGCACGACGGCTGGACGAGCGCGGCGCTGTTTGTTGCAGAGCCTGCCCGAGCAGGCGCAGTGCTACTTCCTGTGCGAGGCGCGCGCGCTGCTCGGCTGCTGCGTGGCCAGCGTGCCCTTCACGCACCCGTCGCACGTGCCGCCGCTGCTGGCCGCGCTGCGCCAGCAGCAGCTCTTCAACGCGCTCATCGCCAGCTGCGTGCGCGCGCAGGGCAAACACGGTACGCCGCAGCGCTTGCGCCTGCTTCTTCGTAGACGTTCGTCTCTGAACTATTCGGTAGCTAAATATGTTACCCGCCTACCGTTCAATAAAACGTTTCATCCACTCGCTTCAGTGACGGAGCTGGAGAAAGTGATAATGTTCGAGGTGAGCGCGCTGTCGTGGCAGCACATCTCCATCTCGCTGGAGCACCCGCTGGACGAGAGCATGGCCACGGTGGAGCTGGACCTGAGCGAGCCGGCCGCGCCGCGCGCCGCGCTCTACACGCTGCAGGCGCCGGGCGCGCGCGACCACGTCGACGAGTACATCACGCGCGTGCTGCAGAAGAGCCACTCCATCCCCATCACGCTGCGGTGAGCGACCCCGCCGGACCCTGCCGCCGGCGCCGGCGCCGCGCCGCGGGCTACGTTCAATGGTTCGACTGCACGTTCAGGTCGCTGGTGAAGATCTGGGAGCGCGAGGCGGCCACGAAGCAGATGAACGGCAGCTACTCGGCGCTGGATTCAAATTTTAGCTGCGGCCTCGGCGGGCTCGACCCGGGCGGCGAGCACGTGAAGCACGAGCCGGGCGCGCCGCGCGCCCTGTACCCCGCCTCCGTCAGCCACCCGCACGCCGGCGGTACGCGCGCGCTCGCCACACACGCTCGCCACACGCACTCGCCACACACGCTCGCCACACGCACTCGCCACACACACTCGCCACACACACTCGCGCCGAGGTGGTCGCACGTAGCGTGTCATTCCTCGGGCGGTCGAGGAGATGTCGGTAATCGATAGCATAGTCGATTGTACTTGTACAGAAAGGACACGAGTTGCATTATTTTTTCTTGATTATGCCTGATGTGTGTGAGATGTCTTAAAATAATATTTTACTTGGTAATCATGTTGAGTGGTAAATTCGAACCGATGATCAGTAGTGGCTTTATCAATATTACTTCATATACATATTCATTAAACTATATCTCATATCACAGGTGCATATCTCTCAGAACAGCAGCATCATATGTCGCTGATGTGCCAGGACGCCGGCGCCGCCGACACCAAGCCCCAAATATCGGACGAGCGGAAGGCGAAAAAGAGAAAGTCGGACTCCGGGCTGTGGCCGTCGGCGCAGAAGAAAGGCAAGCCGGGGCTGGCCGACATGATGGACAGCGACAGCGAGAGCGACAACTCGGAGAGCTACGCGCCCGACGACGACAACACGATGAACAGCAACTCGACCAGCGACGACGTGGAGGGCCCGGAGTCGTCCGTGTCGCAGCACGAGTTCGCGTCCGACGTGGAGCTGTCGGGCGCGGACGCCGCGGACGCGCTGGCCGGCGCCGACGGGGACAACTCCAACGACGGCGACGTGGAGGATTTAATCAGGTCCGTGTCGGACGTTGTCTTTTGGATTACCCCCCTAGGTTACCGATTAATAACAATAACAATAATATTGTGTTGTCCTTGTTTCAGGAATTCTTTTCACAAGTCTGAGCACAAAAGACAGAAACTTAAAAGCAAAGAGAACGAATCGCGGAACAGTAGAAGTACATCTTCCCTACTGTTAGATCTCACCGAAGGGAAACCGTACATGCCGTCTTCCGTGAGCATCACCCCCATAGGGTCGACCTCGTCATCTGCACCCAGCGGCGGCTCCGGTGCAAACTTGTCCTCCATGCTCTGCTTGGACAGAAGACCCGGCATAGAAATTATACCAATAACGTCCACGGCGCCGGCCGCGCTGCCCAGTTCCATCACTATAACGCCCATTACGTCTACGCAACTAAAAACTCTGGACGACCGACGATCCGATAAGAAGTCTAGCAGGTCTGGAGAAGAACGCAGCAAAGATAAAAAAAAGAAAAAACGACGAGATGATTCCATGGGTCCGCCAGAGAAGGTGCCGCCTAAACAAGATCCTCTCACTAAACCCGTCTCAGTCAGTATCAAACCCACAGACGGCTCACCTATGCGTCCGACTTCCCCAAACTCCATACTTAGAAAATTTAGTCCCAGCCCGACGCACGGGAGATCAGTATCGATAACCAAGTCTCCGACTCCTGGTACTGTCAAGGGCATGGGCAAGCCATCGGGCACCTCTAGCCATCATAATAGTCCGAGACATTCGCCAGTTCAAAATAGTCCAAAACACTTGCCAGGCTATTCGAGTCCAAAAAACCATAGTGTCTCCTCGCCTAAGCATAGTTCTTCGGGATCCGGAAAACCAAGTATGTCTACATTAAAATCTGCCACCAGTGGTTCTCCCTCAGGAAAATCGGGGACAACAGGGTATGATCTGTCAAAAAAAGTTTCCAAGGATAGCTACGGGTCTAGCTCGTTAACATCAAGGGATAAAGAAAAAAAACATTCAAGCCTGTCTTTTTCTAGTTCAGATCGGAGCAGTCCAAAGTTAAAAAACCCTATGAAATTAAAACAATTAGAAATATCCCCAGTGACGTGTGACAGCCCAGTGACGGAACCGCTCATTTCGCCACCTAACATAGAACTCAACAAATCGAATGCCCCCAGCCAGGCCAGGGGCAGAAAGGGATCGCTCAGTGCTGTGATAGACAAATTAAAATCAGCTCAACACTGTGGTGCCGATGTGGAAGTTGCGAATACCAAGTCGAGCAGTTCCTCGAGTAGCTCTAACAAATTCTCCGACCCCAAGAACAGCTCGGTGACGGGGTTGAAGATTAGCAACGACAGTAAGAATCAAGAATACATGGTGAAACCTAGTTTAGATGGAATGAAAATTACTATAAACAAGACACGAACCAAGGAATCGTCCAGCAGCAGTTCCAAATTAAATTACAGCAGTTCCAGCAAACAGTCGTCTCCACAGCTGACCCCGCCGAGCCAAGGTTCCCCTAAAACACACACCGGGCTGAAACCTGGAGTCATAAGCGGGCCAGCTTCCAAGAAAACACAAGTAATGCAATCGTCTAAGTCGGGGACCGTGACGCCCGGCTCCACGCCGCCCAAAGCGAACACGAGTCCGTCGGAGTCGTCGGGATCAAGTAGTTCTAGCAACCAGACTAAAGTGCCTTATTCCAAATCGTCCAGCAGTAGTAGTACGGGGATGAACTTATCGAAGTCAGCTTCGAAGTCGACGTCGGGTTCGCCCAAGAGCAGCGGTGCAGACCTTGCCAAGATCATGAGAGATAGGGAACGTGAAAAGGCCCGGACCAAACTGATGAGCAATTCGGAAAAATCTATATTTTCGTCTAAATCAGAGAGACACTCGAGCCCAAGCGGATCAAGAGACGATGTCGATGGAGATAAATTTAAAAGCTCCGCGAAAGATGCCAATTTCCTTGTGGAAGGTTTAATCAAACCGCTAGATACCAGTAAGTTTCAAATCCCTAAGTTAAAAAATCAAAACACCCCGGACAAGAACAGCCCGGCCTCGCAGTACGACAACCGCTCGATGGTGAATGATTTCTCGCGATCCTTGGACCAGACCAAGTATCCGTTTTCACATTTCGACAACCCTAACTCTAGAAGTTCCGATTCCATGCCGAAACCTGCCTACCCTTTAAACGTACCTAAGCCCCTGCTAAACATGGGCAGCATGAGCCCCAAAACTGTGCCATCTACTAAAGGCGACCAAGCCGACAGATCGATGGAGTTTTCAAAAAACTTAGCGGACAGCATATCCAAAGTAGAAAGTCCCCAGCGAAGTAAGGACGAGTCGAAAGAAAGTTATTCGGGACCATTTCCGATGATGCCACTGGATTTTAAAACGGATACGTCCAAGGGGTTCGCGGCCCCCAAGGGAAGCTCCGAAGATAGGAAGGGGGCCGATTCGTGCATGAGGCCCCCGGCCAGCGGCGCCGTGCCGCGCAGCGGGGCCACCACGCCGCAGGAGGCGGCCGAGATGCTGCTGGACTTCTCGTCGTCGTCGGGCAGCAAGGTGTCGGGCGTGGTGGCCGTGCGGCCCGTGTACCCCGCGTCGCCGGCGCTGGCGCTGCAGCTGGCCAAGAGCCCCGCGCCGTCGCCGCACTCCGCCTCGCCCGGCATCACCGACGACGAGCTCATGGACGAGGCGCTGGTGGGCCCCGGCAAGTAGTGCGCGCGCCTCGTGACCACTGCAGTTCCTTTGCGCAGGTGAACTACCAACACGCTTTCACTATCGTGGAAAACAACCGGTTGTATGGTAATTTGTGTTCTCATTGTATACAAAATATACATTTCTCAAGTCCAGAAATATTTTATGAAATAAAACTATTAAGGTATTAAGCCATAAAAAAGTCTTACATTTACTTAATCATCTACGCTTAGCACAAGCTTAGCTTAGGTTATATGTTTTTTGTTTTCGAATCCCGATTTTTTTTTTGTAATCCGAAATAGATTTCATTCAACAAAATATGCAATAAACGCTCGTGACAAGAGCCTAGGCGTATAGTAGTCTTGCTAAATTTATTTATTGTTTGTGCTTGTAATAGGTTGTACGTAAAATAATAAGTTTTGATGTGAGAACTTCTTTTGGCGCCACGCTCGGCGTTGAGGGGCTCGCTCGGGTGGACTCGGCGGCGCCGAGAGTAGCCGAGCGCGAAGGACACGATGGGCTGCCCTTCACTACTGTGTTTAGCGTTTACTATATTCAATATATATTTAATAATTGTTTTTATGAATAATTATCAATTATTCAATGGTTTTTAATAGTTATTATTGGCAAGTAATAATAATTATGTTAAAAAACATTTAGTTTATATTGTGAGGTTAGTGCCTGTAGTTAGCGGTTTATCGTTCTAATATAGTGCTAACGATTGCCAAGAAATGTTCACTTCTGCCGGGCGGTCTTAAGCAGACACTTTTTTATTTAAAACTCAAGTATGTGTCGTGTAACAGTAACGATTAACATTTGCACGCGCAGCCGAGGGATATCACTTGTGTGGATAATCAAATATAATTAAGGAGTTCCACCTCGAATTTCAATAATTGCGGGTTTATTTGTGTACAAGATTCTCTCGGCGGACGAACTGTAGTACTGCAGTGTACAAAATTCTTAATTCCTAGAGTTTTTTTAATGAATGTATATTGTGTAAAATATGTAAGTAAAGATTAGTAGTCTTATGAAATACTGGTGAACTTTATTAATTTATTATTATCTGGTTGTAAAAGCGACAAGGGCATGAGAGGGATTGAATAGTTATAACAACATTTTAAAAGTACAAATTCGTTTTCTGAGACATGTATTTGTGTATTGCTATGGGCAGTAGAGTGCGAATCGTGCGCTGCGAGACCCCGCTCGCAGTAAGCTGACGCGCCGGCTGCACCAAGCGTGCCGTCGCCTCGTGTCACCGTAGAAGGACTAAGCTGCGTTACGCTGGTAACATAACTTGCAGAAGTTGACCGAGCGCGTCACTGACGACGTAATGCTAGGTTCGCGTATGGCGGGAGGCGTTCCTCGTAAGTGCTGAGTGGACTCCTGCGTGTTACACTTGCACTGAACTGATGCGAGTGCTCGCGTTGTTTACGACTCGCGAGCGCCACCGCGCACCGCGTGGTCCGGCGTGCGCGGCTACCCGTGCGGTTTATATATTTAAATTATTATCTACTACACTAACGCTTATCGTTTAATTTTTTTATTTATATTGAAATATAACTTTCAGTTAACCAAGTCGTAGCATAGTGATTAATTTTTTTCTTAAACAAAACCCATGTTCTTTATGAGCCTGCCGCGCCAAACTGCGACCGTCCAGCGTCGGGCTCAGTCGCCACTTACGACCCCCTCGGTCCCGACTCGGGCATCTATCTTCAGTATGAGTTATTCCCATAGTATGCCATGTACTTAATATCATGTACATAATGTGTTTCAGAGTGTATTTTTCAAAGTATCATATGCCGTTATATTTTAAAATTTACATATTTATGTTTAAACGTCAAGCTCTAAAAAGACTAAAAATATGTTTGTGTTGCGTTGTTACTGCCGTTGAGAAATATGTGCAGCTGTGGAACCATTGAAATTAACTTATAGTAGGGGTGATAATATAATTATTTTAGATACTTTGTAAATATGTACTAATATATGAAATGTATGGAGCTAGGTAGGTACTGGTCGGTCGACAAGGGACGTGTGTTTTCGGATGTAAGCATGTACGGAAATAAAGATTATGAAAAACCATAACAAACTCTTTTGTGTTATTTAATAAATACCTAAATATGAATATAACATAAAATTAATAAATTCGGCCAAGTGGGGGAACAACTTTAAATTGAAGCATAACTAAGAAATTAACACTAATAAAATGTTAGAGAGCGATGTGGGTAAAGCCGTACGACGGGTGGAAGAAGAAGATCCTCCTGTGCCGGTGGTGCTTCGGCCGGGCCTGGCGCCTGGTAGCCGGCGGCCGCCGGGCCCGCTTCCTGTTCCTGAAGATCGGCACGGGGACGAACCCCGCGGCTGTTGCCATCATCTCGTCAGGGTCCTTCTTCAAGACGTCGCTGTACAAGTTATCGTCGTTCGCCAGCAGGAAGTCTCCCTCAAAATCGGCAGCGTCCGCCGAATCCTCTACTACGGTGCTAATATTTTCTTCCACGAACGTGTCGATGGCCATTTCCTTCCTCGACTCCTTAACATCGACGATCGGGAGATCGTTTATGACTGAATTATCTTCTTCTGGTAAATTTTCGGCAATATTTGTAACAACTTTGTCCTCAACTCGTGAAACGCCGTGTCTCGGCAACTGCCCGCCAAAGACGCCCACCACGCCTACCGCTAGCACTAATGATAGACGGCCGGTCATTTTTACTGAAAACACGAAAGGTGTGTTATTGTCAACGCCCCGCCGTGGTTTACTCGATGCTCGATGAAACCACCTTATATTGTAAGTAATCTGTGTCGAAGAAAGGCAACAGATGACAGCGTTACATGTTTACGCTGCTCATTAGAACCGACGATAAAGTAAGAGCGCCGGCCGCCCGCAGCTTGGCGCCGCGAGCGTGGAACGAGGGCACGCGCCCGCCGCAGCGGCGTCCCTGCAGCCTGTTCGACCGGTGAACAGACGCTGCGTATTACATATAGCCATAGGGACATAACAAAGTCGTATGTGGCCGCGACGGCGGCTGCTGATCAAAAGCTGCTGTTTCGATCTCAACTCTGGGAAACTATTGTTGGGGTTTTCTAACTTAAAACTGTCTTTAGTAGCACGGATCTAGATGTGTCGCAATAGGATCATTCTATGAGAGGTATAAAGTACATAACTGTATCTAATACGGGCAAATGTACAACGATATAAAAACATCTATATGATATGTTAATGAAGGAAAATACTTACATAGTATCTCCGTTGCGCGTGTTGCGGGCATTTACTGTCCTGTTGGCGTCGAGGGCTCTGGCCGTGTCGCCTCTGCGCTCTGGCCTGCTCTCTCCTTTCTTTAAGTCGCTTCATCGCAAAGCGCGGCAAGAAGGGATTCTGGGACTCGGCAACGTCCATCATTTCACCTTCAGGTTGCGCTCGGGACAGAGCGGTCGGTTCTTCGAGCGGTTTGGCATGATGTTGGCCTACTAAAAGCGAGACAACGAAAAGAAATATCAACAGAATCTTTCCAGACAACATTCTGCTCGAGGGCACGCGTACTGCGTAGGGCGGAGTGCAGGCGCGCGATCAATTAGCGCGGCACGGTGTTTATCCTGTTATAATCCGAGCGAGGGCGCGCCTTCAGTTATATAGGGTGTCATGCGTCTGTTTACGAGTAACGATGTGTTTCAGGAAATATAACGGGTCATTCGACCGTTTTCAATTATCACGTGGCAGCTCGCATTCACAGTCTGTACCTATACAGCCACGCGAGAGATAACGGGAAAATTTACTTTGGAACACAACACCTATTGAGATGCGCAGGTTTCCTCATGAAGTTTTACTTCAAAGTTAATGCAAGTGATATTTATTCCTGGAATTTTTCTGTAAGGTTTAAATAAGGAATAAACAAATAAATATTTAATCTTAAAACATTTAAAGAGTTTTTGTTTTTAAAAAAAAGCCCATTTTTGTTTAAAAGAATAAACGTCTTCTAAAACGCATAAAATCTGCAAAGGCGCGCTGTGGCCAAAACACTCTCGTTACGAAAGGACACCCATTTGCAACAGTGAAACAGAAACATGGTTGAAATAAAACGCAATTTCACGCCTGTAATGTAGGCAGATAAAGGCAGAACATTCCCACGATTCACCAGTTACACTTACTTCGTACTATGAAATAGGTGGCGAGCCTATTGCCATGCGTCGGGCACATATCCAGGCGCCGAATCACTACTACAAAATCTAAATTAGAAAATGTTGTAGTTATCGAACCCGGGACCTCCCTATCAGCAGTCTCACCCGCAACCAACACGACTAACGAGGCAGTCAAAACGTATTGAAATAAAAAAATACTTATGTACCTACAAGTTTATCATTACTACTTACTCAGGATTTATCGTTGCTCTGTGATCGTTATGCCAATATTTAAAGTTAAAAACCCAGAAGAACATTGATAACCTACTAAACTCGCGTTTTACTCCAATGTTAACTGATAACTAGTTTTGGCTGAACGCTCGCCAATAACTCGCTAAATCTAAGAGAACCTACTTCATCTCATTGTACCTACGTATTATACAAAGAATGTTATAGACCGCATTAATATTACAAAATTAACTTTAGCATCACACATTGTACTGCATAATACATTCATATATCGAAGTAACACAAAATCCCCATCAGAGGTCACGCCGAACTCTAAATACGAGCATATTTCTTCACCTGCTGCGTTCGTGCCAAACAACTATACTCTATATTTGTAGGTGTATACTGAAACTAACCGTTCACCATGTTGATCCTGGTATTTCTTACACTGCACCAACACCGCACCGCGGACAGTTCACGAGGGAAACATGACATATGATTATCACATGTTCACAACCTACTTACCAAATTTATGTCAATTTTCCAAAACTAACGGCAACTCAAAACCGAATCGAAACTATAAATACGGGCTCGCCCTCGTGTACATGTCACTCTCTACGGACACAGCGCTGAGTCACAGTAACACGAAGTCATTAAATTAGAATAAACACCCATAATCTCATACAAGCTGTAGTTCTCTGAAAATAATTTCATTATCGTTACACATGACCTGTCGGTCCTCGTAACGGACAACAATACCCGTCGCTGCTCGCTACGAACACTCATTGCCCGGCAGTGCACCGAGCGGCTGTGTTCAGTAGCTGCTGGAGTGCTTGCTTCATTATCGTAATACTGTTAATGTTCTACGTACGTCAGCTATAAATTGTTTGCTGCTACGCAAAAAAAAAACACATGTTGCAATTAAGATGTAAAGTGAATGTTTTTGTTAATTCGTAGCATGCCAGGATAGTTTTAGATAAGTGGTGGCGAGTCTGTATAATGTTATCTGTGCCCGGTGTGCGGCAACAGGCGCGTCAGTCGCGCCAGCCATTCCATGGTGGAAGTGACACGTGGGGGTGTACTACACACCTCTGCCTACCTCTTTGGGGATTGCAGGTGTGAAGTTACGATTTTATATAGAACTATTATATACTTGACTGCCTCGGTGGTCGTGTTGGTTGCAGATGCGACTGCCGATCGAGAGGTCCCGGGTTCTATTCCCGGGTCGAAAACTACAAAATTTTCTAATTTAGATTTTCTAGTAGTGGTTCGGAGTCTGGATATGTGCCCGAT